>LPNX010955709.1:296367-319031 GCA_001517045.1 Pseudotsuga menziesii
TCTTCACGAGAAAGCTTCTTCCTCTGTGCATCTCGTTGAGTGCTTGTCAAGATCATTAAGTGATCGGTGATGATCTGAGCAACTTGGCTGGAGAATAATATCTGAGAACGAGACAGTGGGAGCAATGATTTGCATAGTGGGAGCAACGATTTGGACCCATGAAGACTAAGGATAGTGGATTGTGGTTTTGTAGCAGAAAAGGAGGCCAATTATAAAAGAAACTGTCAGTCGAGACAATGCCTCCCAAAATTGTGAGTACCATGCCCTAATTCATTTCTATTTAAAATTTTTTAAGATAGTTCTGCAAATCTCCAGGGTTTCATTACCAATAGAGGAAATGTAGAGGCTATTGGAGCAGGTTACCCTCATTCAGCACCCACAAAAATAGAGTTAATAGGGGTAAAAATAGAGTTGCATTTGATAGTTGCATTTGATCCATATTGATATAGAGCTCCATACCCCCTTGCAAAGCATATAATTGACCCAACGAGCGAACCCATCATAAGCGGAGTCCATTAGAGGAAAGGCAGAGGCTATTAGAGAAGGTTACCCTCATTCAACACCCACGAAACTAGAGGTAATAGGGGTAAAAATAACATGATAGGCAGAAGCTGAAAAATATAGATGCACCCAAGTGTGAAATCGAGGAGAAAGCACACGTACCCTAACCACTTAGGTTTTTACAAAAAACTTCAACTATAATTCAAAATCATTATAAAATCCCTAGGTTAGAAAGAAACTCGAACCTAACCTAGTATTTTCCAAATTGTACCGACAATAGGGGTTTGCCAGAATTCTGCCAAATGTTATGGATTTCTTCTTTCAGGTTTTTTATTATAGAAACCTTATATTAGAATGCAACTTGAACCTAACCCAGTAATTTCCAAATTGTAGTGACAACAGATGTTGAATCAATTCCCTAGTGTCTTTCATATTATCATGTTTAATAAACACTTAGAATATGAAGTGTTTAATTTGAACCATTGGGTGGATCTTGCCAAAAAATTCTACTTTAGGGACCGAGACTGCTGGTTTTAGATGAAGGGAATTTCCCACGCAATAAGGACACCAACATACTCCATGCTCTTTCCCAAATACATACGAGGAGATGGGTGTTATTGTCATGCACCCTTTTTCAGAACAATTTTAAAGAGCTCTTCAATATTTTGAGGTTGGTAAGACCTAATATTTTAGATTTGAACTCTTTTCAAGCCTTCTTCAGCCGGTTGATCAGTATCATTACTGCAACTGAGAGACATCCAAAATTAATGTACCAGGGGCATGTTCAAGATATAGTGGAGACAATCTTCTCTGAAGTGTTGGGTTATGCACTACAGAGTAGCAATGAAGAGGTTAAAACATTTACAATTGAGTATACAACCCTTACTACGAATCCATATATACCAATTTATTATGTCATGTTTTTGCAAGTTAAGATATATATTGAACATATTCATCTTAATATCCTTAGGGCCACATTCAAACTTGGAAGAGATTCAATATGTAATTAAACATGAAACGTAGTAGAATCCTATTGCCCATGGAATTTCGGAATGCATTCCTCCCAACTATCATTATGAAATTGATTAGGATACCCCAAGATGTCCAAGAAAACCATTAGAATCTTCTCTGAGTGGATGCTTGGTTTCTCTATAGGTTCCAATTATTTAGGTTCCTCATTAGATGCTTCACTATATGAATCATATATGGGGTACCCAAAAATATGATTCTTGACCTTCCCCTCTCCAAGCATTGAATATGCCAATTCTTGGACTATAATATACCACCTTTGTTGGACACTAATGCAAAACCGTGTATGCGTTTGAGCCAACATTTACATCCACTCTACAGGATCCCCAGAGAACTAACATCATTATTTGTCCATTAATATAAAGGAGATGTACTAGAATATTTGCTTGGACTTGTTGATTTCATTGTTAAGTTGAACCTAAATGATAAACAAAGAGGAGAACTAAGCAAGCTACAACACTTTGTAGGAAATCGAATGAGTAGAGATATAATGATGTTAGTTCTTGGAGATCCTGTAGAGTGGATGCTTGGTTTCTATATGGGTTCCAAATATTTAGGTTCCTCATTAGATGCTTCACTATATGAATCATATACAGGGTCCCCAAAACTACAATTATTGATTTCAAATTTAACATTTAACTCTTCATGAAATGGATAAATGCATGCACTTTCCATCTCATCATCAAACAAGGGTTTGACTACAAAATATTCCTCATCAGAATCTCAACAATATGGACCATCTAATTCATATTCTTGGGATGAGGTAATATAATGGGAGAATGGGT
This sequence comes from Pseudotsuga menziesii, assembly GCA_001517045.1. Taxonomy (NCBI): domain Eukaryota; kingdom Viridiplantae; phylum Streptophyta; class Pinopsida; order Pinales; family Pinaceae; genus Pseudotsuga; species Pseudotsuga menziesii. Next base: position 298,683 of record LPNX010955709.1, read on the forward strand.
TCTTTCATAAATAGGGTCTTCTTCAAAGGAATATTCATGGATTTTTTCAAGGGCTTGATTTTGTGGAGGGTAATTTGGACCCTCAAAATATTCCTCATCAAGAATATGATCCCATATCTTGTATAACAACCTAATAATATTTACAATTGAGTATACACCCTTACTAGGAATCCATATATACCAATTTCTATGTCAAGTTTTTGCAAGTTAAGATATATATTGAACATATTCATCTTAATATCCTTAGGGCCACATTCAACCTTGGAAGAGATTCGATATGTAATTCAACATGAAACCTAGCAGAATCCTATTGCCCATGGAATTTCAGAATGCATTCCTCCCAACTATCATTATGAAATTTATTAGGATACACCAAGATGTCTAAGAAAACCATTAGTATCTTCTTTGAAGTGCTGGGTTATGCACTACAGAGTAGCACTTAAGAGGTTAAAACATCCACTCTACATGATCTCCAAGAACTAACATCATTATTTGTGCATTATTGTAAAGGACATGTACTATAAGATTTGCCTGGACTTGTTGATTTCACCGTTAAGTTGATCCTAAATGATAAACAGAGAGGAGCACTAAGCAAGCTACAACACTTTGTAGGAAATCGAATGAGTAGAGATATAATGTCTACAGCAGCCTGCATACATCCATTAGTTTAATTATGTTAGTTCTTGAAGATCCTGTAGAGTGGATGCTTGGTTGCTCTATCGATTGATTCTTGGAATTTATAATAAACTTGGCCCAATATCCTGATTCGACCGTGATGTTCTTAGTTCACTGGAAATTGGGTTAGGTAATACTTGGCCATTAATGGACAATCATGAATCTTATGGTTTATGCTTTGGGTCTTGAAGCAAGTACTAGGTATTTTGATGTCCTCCATTTTTTATTTGAACATTTTATGTCAATTGTCACCGTGTCTGATTTTTGTTTGCCCCTCTTACATTTAACACGAGAACATGACCTTTGTGGTTTAGACAATTGGTTAGATTTAGAATTATATATTGACCATATAATAAGGGAATAAGGGCTTATATTATTTATTAGATAAATACCCCAATACATTTAGGTCTTTTTTATTTCAAATATTTTCCATATGGAAATGGTTTTCACAGAGGGAGGGAGCATAGGGAACGCATAGGTTTTACTGGTTTTCGTGAGTTTGCAGGAGATGCAAATGGTTTTCACGGAGGGAAAAAATAGGGTATTCATGGGTTTGGGTTTGCAGTATTTTCGTGGTTTTTAGAGTTTTTGTGGGTTTGTAGGGTCGATTTCTTTTGATGTTTCTTCCCAGCTTCACACAAAAAAGACCTTTGCCGAGTGAATGGACCAATGAATGCACCATATAATTCGACGGGGCCCTATGGTTAGATTTTTAGTCCCGATAACATTGTTTTTGGCCAGAATGGAGCTGGGAACAACTGGGCCTAGGGGAATTATACCGAGCGGGACAAGCTCATTGATTCCATTCTTGATGTTGTTCGCAAAGAGGCCGAGAATTGCGATTTCCTTCAAGGTAATTTGTGTTTTTTTTCGGGGGGATGAGATTCATGTTTATTATTTAGTGTTGTTGGCCACTGATTTCCCTAGCTTGACCCACAAGGGAAAAGTGTTTGGTGGTATTTTAGTTATGTGGGATATGAAGCACCTCACTTTAACCACCAATCAAGATCAGTTGACTTTTCTTTTCACTTTTCTTGCAAGTGTATACTGAAATCTAAACTTTGCATTTTTGGGTATGGGTTTGGGTGTTTGATAATTTCTTTGTTGTAATATCCCAAACTGATATTTTCCTATTTATGTGTATACTATAGATGGCTAATAGAATTACTCCTAAATCAAATAGGAAAGCAAACCCCGAACTTTGCATGCATGCAGTTGCATGCAAATATGTGCCCTAGAAAAATATTGAGATGCTATAAAATAGGAGAAATCAATGCATGTACATACTAGTATATAGATTAGCTAATGGTGAAGAGACTGGTCCCGACATGCAAGGATTTTGCCAGAGGAATAAGGAGATACACCAAATCGTCCTCCACAGGTGAATGCACCCTCCTCTCAAACTGTATAAGATCCAGAATAATAAATAAGATGCTGTTGGAATCCCGAATGATGTGCACTAGGGTTATAATACCCCTATGATGATGATGGAAGCAGCATGCGGAAGTTCTGAACCCTGTAGGTAAAACGAATTGCTTTGTCTCTGATCATGGTGACACGGTGTGACGGTGAAACCCTCTGGCTATATGAATAATCAACCTTCCGGAATAACTACTGAATGTAAGCTGATGATGAACTAGTGATGAACCTGGATGATCCAACCTGATGATGAACTAGGGCAGATAGATTTCATTGCCAAAATACACCAGTTAGTTGAGCATGTGCTCAACCCCAACTTAGCTCGTCGAGCTCTCCAATTCGACTCCACAAATCAATTATCACATAAGTGACTTCTTCATTCACTTTATCTTTCTTTTATAACTTTAAACTATGAAAACCCTAAATTTTGACCTAATTAGGTCACTTTATCTTCTAATTTGCAGTTGACTTGCATGCATGCGCAAGGAGACTTAATTGGGTGCATGCATCATAAAATAATGCCTAGATGTAATGCATGCAGGCGGCCTTTGGCTCTAATGGCCCTCTTCAACCCAATGGTGATATAATATTGATGCCCTAGATCTTCTATATATGGCATTAGTCTTCGGCTGATTCCTTGATTGTCAGTACCCGCTTGAACCTATAGGAATCACATAGGTTGGCAGGTTGGTCCTCAAATGCCTAAGCAGAAAAGGAGATTACAGTCCTCCCCACTCGAATTTGCTTGTCCTTAAGCAACTGTAAAGCTGGGTGCTGTAATACCTGTTCTGCATCCCAAGTAGCCTCCTCTATAGGTAGATCTTTCCATTGAACCAGGTAATCTTTGATGATTTTGTTCCTCAGTTTCCCCTCTCGCACCTCTAGGATGCGCTCCGGAATCAGAACCAATTGCCCCTCATCATCAAGGGGAGATTGGAGACATGAAATATGTTGTGAATCTTGCTCTCTGATGTAGTTCTAGCTCATATGCTACCTCTCTGACCTTCCGAATTATCTTGTATGGACCATAGAATTGAGGTTGGATTTTTTCTGCTACTTTCTTTTTAAGAGATGACTTTCAGTAAGGCTGGAGGCATAAATAAACAAAGTCTCCCATCTCAAAACTGCGCTTAACTCTGTGCCTGTCTGCATATATCTTCTGTTGATTCTGAGCATCCTGTATGTTCTCCCTGACTATCTTGAGGATATCTTGACCCTCCTGAATCCATTCCTTGGCCTTAGGGGCCCTAGTATCGCCAAATATCCGGTCTGCAAAAGTGGAAGCATCATACCCATACAGAGCTCAGAAAGGTGTCATCCTAATGGTCATATGGTAGATGGTGTTGTAACAATGTTCACCCAAGTGTAACCATTTGATCCATATCCTCTGCTGACTTGATATGTAATTTCTCAAGTATCCCTCAATCCATTTATTAACAATATCTGTCTGCCCGTCACTCTGCGAATGATAACTTGTGCTCATGGCTAACTTGGTCCCCACTAATCGAAAAAGCTCTTGCCAAAAGGATCCTGTGAATTTGCTGTCCCTGTCACTGACAATGGTCTTAGGTAACCCATGGAGTCTAAATAGCTCTCCGAAAAATAGTTCTTCTACCTGTGCTGCTGAATAATATGATGATATGGCAAAGAAGTGAGCAAACTTATTCAATCTGTCCACTACTACGCACAAGCAGTCTCTGCCTTGGACCTTGGGCAGCCTAGTAATGAAGTCCATAGAAATGCTCTCCCATTTCTGCTCGAGAATAGGTAAGGGTCGATGTATTAAACTAGCCGGGTGGATTTTCTCTAGTTTGTTTTGTTGGCACAAGATGCACTCCCTCACATGTTGTATCACATATTTCTTGAGGTCCTTCCATGAGAACCTTTCTCTAATCAGTCTATAGGTCTTGAGAAACCCCTGATGCCCTGCTAATGGTGAATCATGCGATGCCTATAAGATTTTCTTCTTCAGGGGAGACTCTAGAACCAAGAAGATTCTGTTTTTGTAGTATATGATATCATCAATGACCCTGTACCTATCATCCTGAATCTGTCCATCCAATAGCTCGCAAGAAAACTTATCTTTGGAGTACTCAACAAAAAGATGAGACCTCCAATATGATGAGATTCTCATAAGGGATAAAGTAGCTGGTCATCTAGAAAGTGCATCAGCCACTACATTGCTCTTCCCCTTTATGTACTCAATCTCGAAGTCATAAGCCTGAATTTTACTTACCCATTTTTGTTGTCTCTCGTTTAGCTCTTTTTGCTCTAGGAATTATTTTAGGCTGTTGTGATCTGTCTTAACCTTGAACTTGGCACCTACTAATTACTTCCTGAACTTGGTTAGTGCATGGAGGATAGATAACATCTCTTTGTCATATATTGAATAGTGGCACTCATAGTCCTTGAGCTTCCTGCTCTCAAATGCAATGGGGTGGTTATTCTGCATCAAAACTGCTCTAATTCCCTCTCCTAAAGCATCACATTCTAACACAAAGGATTGAGAAAAGTATGGTAAAGCTAATAGTGGGCATGAACTCATTACCTCCTTCATTTTCTCAAATTTTTGTTGTGCTGCCTTCGACCAACTAAATGCTCCCTTCTTGGTAAGATCTGTGAGGGGTGTGGTCATTTGTGAGAATCCGTTGACATACCTCCTATAGTAGGTGCAAAGGCCCAAAAAGCCCCTCAGTTCTGTCACATTTTTAGGTGTAGGCCAATCCAAAATTTCTCGAATCTTCTATAAGTGCACCTGGACCCCGTTGGCCCCTATCACATGTACTAAGTACAATATCTCCTACATGTCGAACTCACACTTGGACATTTTGGCATATAGTGACTGCTCCTGTAGAATACCAAGTACTTCATCAATATTTCTCAAATGTTTTTCCCAAGTCCAACTGTATATCAATATGTCATCGAAGAATACCATAATACATTTACACAACTGTGTCCTGAAGATATGGTTTATGCATGATTGGAAAGTAGCTGGTGCATTAGTGAGCCCAAATGGCATCACTAGAAACTCATAATGTCCGTAGTGGCAACAGAAAGCGGTCTTTGGAACATCCTGTTCCTTGACCCGAATCTAATGGTACCCTGAGCGGAGATCAATTTTGGAAAAGTACTTTTCCCCCTGTATTTCATCCATTAACTCATCAATCCTAGGGATGGGATACCTATTCTTTATGGTATTCTTATTGAGTGCCCTGTAATCAATGCACATGCGTAAGGTTCCATCCTTTTTCTTCACTAGCACTACTGAAGATGCAAAGGGACTGGAGCTAGGTTTGATGTATCCCAGCTTGAGTAGTTCCTTGATTGTACTCTCAATATCATATTTATACCTCTTGGGATGTCTATAAGGAGTGGTGATAAATTATTGGGTCCCCTCCTCTAACTCAATAATGTGCTCAAATCCCCTATCTAGAGGTTGACCTGCAGGAAGGTCTCCGAATACTACCTTGTGCTTCTGTAGTAAGGCCTATATAGCTGCTGGATGTTGTGTGGCCTCATTTGGTGGTTTCGTGAAGGTAACCATACACTCTGCAACCCACTCAATAACTCCCTGTCGGAGTACTGCCTCCATCCTATGTGATGTCACTACTGTGGGAGGATAGGTATTCATCCCTCTCAATACCACCTTTTGTCCTTATGCTCCTGTAAAATTCATCTCCATGGTATGGTAATTTGTGGAATACTTCCCTATGGAATACAACCACTGAACTCCTAGTACCACATTCATGGCAGGTACATATACCACATAGAATGTCTCTATCAATTTATAATTCCCAAGCGTTACCTTTAATTTAGGAATCCTCTGACTACACTCCATGGTGTGACCTGCTGCTGCTACTGAAAACCCATCAAAGATCTCAGTGTGAATGTCTTATTTTTAACCCATATAACATCAATAAAGTTGTGGGACGCCCCACCATCTATCAGTACTCCCACTATGTGGCCCTGTACGGTACCTCTGATCCAAAGAGTGTGGAATCTAGGAACCCCTGTCATGGTAGCAATGGTACCTCTTGAGGCCTGTCCCTCAACAACTATCTCTATTGTCTCTCCCTGCTCCTAATCCTAGTAATCCTCATCCTCCTCATTGTCGGAATAAGCCTCTATGTATTAGGCCTTTCCTTTTCCTGAACATCTGTGACCTGGTATGCATGGTTCCTGGCAAGTGAAACATAACTTTTTTCTTCTAAGGTCTTGTCAGGTATCATTGTCCATCCATTCTTTCTTGGGCCATGGTTTCATTTCTTTATCTTTAATAGGAACATTGGTCCTAGGAGGAAAACTATTTTTGGACACTGCATCCTGCAAGTCTCCAGTCCGTTTGATGGAATCTACTAGGGTGGTGGGCCTATAAGACTTGACCCATCCTTGTAAGGGTTCAGTGAGAGCCTCAGTGAACAACATAATCAACCTGCTCTTTGATATATCTGTGACCATGAATGCTATCCTCTGAAACTCAGAAATAAAAGCATCTGCACTTCCTGTCTGCTTGAGCTGTGCCAGGTCCCTAAAGTTTACCTCTGGATCCTTCCGATCAAATCGCTCAATGAGCCTTTATGTAAAACCTGTGTATGAGGTGATGGTGTTGTGATCCAGTGTCACTAACCCGTGGTACCAACACTCATGTGCTTCTCCATCCAAATGAAAAGTTTCCAATTTAATGGCATCTGTCTCAATAATGGGGTTGAGCTGGAAGTATGTATCCAACTTATGCACCCAATTCCTAGCTGGGCCACCTCGGGTGCCCTCAAAGGTAGGGATAGTCAGTTTCCCTACGATGCGCTGTAACTCATAGTTCTAGGTGAATGGCCTATTGTAAGCTTTGGGTTTGTTCTTACTTTTAAAGTGGCAGAAGTCAGTGAAGTTCATGGCTGAATGGAAGTCCTCTCCTAAAGCCCTATATTCTCTCAGATAGGCACTCATGGGTTATTCTGGTTCTTCTTGTGCTACAGGCATTGCAGCTGGACTATCTAAGAATTGAGGTATGGTAGGTCAGAAAGGCTTGTATATATGGGGATGGATCTGCATGTTGGTATGTAAGTGCTCCCTACTACTGCTGGTGCATACCCTATCACTGTTGGGAAATAAGGGACTGTGTGGGGTGGGCCCATTTTTCTTAGTCATTTTCCTGAAGGTGCTCATCATTTCTTTTTCCCCAGTGGTGAGTTCTTTTATGGATGATATGAGACCATTGAAAGCTATTTTATCATCATCGACCATTGTTTCTTTTCCTTTTTCAAACTGATACTCTCTGTTCCCCAAATCTATGTCCTCTAACTCCTCTTCTCTGCCTTTATACCTCTGTCTCCTGTGAGTAATGTTGTATGGGTCTCGTGGATTCATTTATAGTTTTTGCATGCCCACAGCTGGAAAGGAAAATAGCTCTGATACCATTGTAATATTCCAAACTGATATTTTCATGTTTATGTGTATATTGTAGATGGATAATAGACTTACTCCTTAATCCAATAGGAAAGAAAACCCCGAACTTTGCATGAATACTATTGCATGCAAATATGTGCCCTAGAAAAATACTGAGATGCTATAAAATAGGAGAAATCATTGCATGTACATACCAGTATATAGATCAGCTAATGGTGAAGAGACTGGTCCCAACATGCAAGGATTATGCCGGAGGAATAACGAGATACACCAAATCATCCTCCACAGGTGAATGTACCCTCCTCTGAAACTGTATGAGATCCAGAATAATAAATAAGCTGCTACTGGAATCTCGGATGATGTGCACTAGGGTTATAATACCCCTATGATGATGATGGAAGTAGCATGCGGAAGTTCTGAACCCTGTAGGTAAAACGAATTGCTTTGTCTCTGATCACGGCGACATGGTGTGATGGTGAAACCCTCTTCCTGGATGAATAATCAACCTCCCGGAATAACTGCTGAATGTAACCTGATGATGAACTAGTGCTGAACCTGGATGATCCAACTTGATGATGAACTAGGGCATATAGATTTCACTGCCAAAATACACCAGTTAGCTGAGCATGCACTCAACCCCAACTTATCTCGCTGAGCTCTCCAATTCGACTGCATAAATCAATTATTACATAAGCGACTTCTCCATTCACTTTATCTTTCTTTTATAACTTTCAACTGTGAAAACCCTAACTTTTGACCTAATTAGGTCACTTTATCTTCTAATTTGCAGTTGAATTGCATGCATGCGCAAGGAGACTTAATCGGGTGCATGCATCATTAAATAATTCTCGGATGTCATGCATGCAGGTGGCCTTTGGCTCTAGTGGCCCTCTTCGACCCAATGGTGATATAATATTGCTGCCCTAGATCTTCTATATATGGCATCAATATTTGGTTGATTCCTTGACTATCAGTACCCGCTCGAACCTATAGGAATCACATACGTTAGCGGGTTGGTCCTCAAATGCCTAAGCAGAAGAGGACATTACATTTGTGTCTGTGCCTATGTGTATAATCATGCATTTGAGTTTTGGGTGCATTACTGCATTGAATCTAGTCTAGTACGTATAGTGTCCATTGAATATGGAGACTAATCCATATCTATTTTATCCCAAAGTACCTTATGGGTGTATAGCTCCAATTTGAAGATCTTGGGAGTTTGATATCTAGCGTTTATGTAGAAGGATGCATTGGATTTAGACAATGCATTGGGTACATTATATATGAACTCAAGAACATGATATACAACTTCCTGTGATTGCATATCATAGATTTGACTTCAGATGGATCTGTGTTAAGGGGATTCCAGCATATGGCTTGTTATTTGACAATATAATATAATTTATGTCTCAATGTCAACCAATATCTAGGATGGAAATTCAATATCTATCTTGTTCCGAATATAGATAGGTTCTGAATCTGTTACAATGATGTGAAGGAACTGATTTATACGTTTTATCATTTTCTTAATTTTCCTCTAGAAATTTGGATAGTGTTATGGAGTATGTATAATAGCACAGTTTCATTTCAACTTGGGTCTGATATGCATGTTGGTACAATAACATGTCATGACATAGGATGAACTGCCCAATTGCATCTTACTACAAACTAACATTAGAGGAAATTTGGGGTCTAAAATGGGCCTTATAAGAAAATGCACCAACAATAAATTTTGTGAGTTGGAATTCAAGAACCGATATAATTTCAATAAAATGAGTCAACCATAATGGTTGAATTGACATATTTGTCATAAAAGAAAACTACTTTTTTTGTTTGTATTTTCAACATATCTCCTTCTCTTTTTACTCAAATTTTGAGCCGGAGAGCTCGTTGGATGTGGAATTTGATTCTGCATCCAACGAGTACCCACACTGCATACTTTTGAAAGACCTCCCTACCCCCAAAACAAGAAATACTTGAAAAAACATGATGATGATGTCATCATCATGTTTTTTCATGTATTTCTTGTTTTTGGGGTAGCGGGGTCTATCAAAAGTATGCAGTGTGGGTACTCATTGGATGCGGAATCAAATTCCGCATCCATCGAGATCTCCCACTCAGAATTTGAGTAAAAACACAGGGAGATATGTCGAAAATACGAACAAAAAAAGTAGTTTTTTTCATTCTTCCTCCAAAATTAATAACTATTATTTTATTATTTTAACTATTATTTTATTATTTTCCTTAGGAGGCCCATTTTAGACCTCAAATTTCCTCTAATGCTTTGCCATTTTTTTTGAAATTTATGAATAACACTATTCCATTTTTTTTCAAATTTATGAATAACACTCTTCCAGTGATAGTCATTTGGGTGCATTATAGAATTTCAATATTTTCGTTACTTAGACGCTTTTACATCAAATTTCGAAATCTCTTATTTTCCTATACATATTGTAAGCGTTCATGCCACTATGGAGGTAAAGTTGTTACAATAAGCCTATTAGGTCATTAGTTTGCATTGCAAGCTTCCTTGTCTCTATGTAGGTAAGATTGTTACAATCAGTTCATGAGCTTGCATTAATGAACCAATGCCTCTTTGGTGGGATATGTCTTTTTCTTACGACACGCAAAGAAGAACCCTTTCTCTGAGTGGGAGGTGATTTGGAAAATACTCGGAGACTAGGAAATCAAAACCTTATGTTGGTTGGGATATGGTTCATCAATTTGATTCTCGTCTTGCTAATGCTGGCATCGTCTCTCAACCACACCTAAGAATCCCGAATGTTTGAGACTTGAACTTGGCCAATGCAAATGGTAATAATTGCCTAAAATTCCATGTTACTTTAAAAACAGACATCTCATTAAACCCTTTGTAGACCCTGGTGTGAGTGATCTTTGATGTTTCCTTACCCTTTTCCCATCCCCTTGGTTTACAAAATCAAACTGTTCTTCATATGTTTGTAGAAGATTTCTCTTGATTTGAATGAAGCTCCTAGTACATATAATAGACTGCTATGTTGGTAGATACTGTTGAAGATTAAAAAGGTTTAATTTATCCCCAAACAATTATAGTGAACCTATATGTGGTGTTGAAGAAGTTGACCTCAACCTGTTTGATGTTGGAGTAGAGAAGGACAAATTTGAGTTTCTCTTCTTGAAGCCTTCTGTATATGCTTAATAATATGAACACAAACCAATTGATGACTCTCTCAAAGAGTCTATAAGACTACAATTTTTTTCAAACCTAAAGTTTGTGAAAAAGACAACACTATCTTACCCAAATGATAAGAAATAATAAAAGATGAACAAGCATTAGTGTCACTTGAAACATAGAGCATAGAATCTAATGATAAAGAAGATGACAGTGTTCTTGCTGACAACATTAGGTTAATATATGCCTCCTTGATGAGTGATCACAAAAGGATAAGAACTTGGGTCGAAGTTGGAGGTGAACCAGACCATTTGCTAATTTTTTTCCAAGTGGAAAGAGAGGAAAGGTCCAAAATCCATTCAAGTTTAATATGGTTGGTTGGAGAAAAAGACTTTGTCAGATTGATCAAAGTAGAATGCAAGCCATTTAATGCCACTCTATTAGGAAATTGACAAGAGAATAGCACAGGATGAACAACATTAGCATCACTTGAAACACATATCATAGAAATTAATGATAAAGAGAAAAGGAAACAATCTCTTTAGGTAAGTGTTTTGAGCCTTGTCTCACTATATTTAGAAGACAATTTCAAAGGATTTCTACTATGGGATTGCCTTAGCGTTGCCTTAGGGTTGAAAATTAGTATGGGAAAACAAGTTAGCGTTTCCTTAGGGTTGAAAATTAATATGGGAAAACAAGCATCATCATGACAAGATAAAAAGGAATAAATCAACAAATATTACAGACTGATATAAATGTATTTAAAACATTGTTTTCATTCCTGAATGTGCCAAGTAGTAGATCTGGAAATGTCTGCTCTTCACCACCATGGATTAGCTATATGTTCAGGTACACAGGGTACTCCCAAAAGACCGAACACCTTGAGCAACCACTTCACACAAATAGATCACAGATCAACACACTGATGTTTGTCACGTGGTTAAAACCCTCGAGAGGGAAACAGTCCACAGCCCCAGCCAAATAGCTACTTGGAGCAATTTATTATGCAAAAGAAAGAAATTTACATGAGCTTCTCATAATCGATCAACTAGCCAAGGACCCTCTATGCTATTTAAATAGAGATCATAGACCAATTGGGTGTTAAGCCACGGATCAATGGTAGGTATGATCTAAGAGAAGTTGAACCATCAGATCACTTTATGTCTAGAGCATATCATGACCGTCGAATTAGAATATTTACAAATGCATACTAATGCATACTAAAGAAACAAACTTTCTACCTAATGGATATATTACACAAGTTTATCTTAACTAACTCCTAAGCGTCTAAATATCCTAACATCCCCCCTTAAGAACAACTTGGGATAGGATTGAAGGATTTACAAAAGTGACACTATTAGGATAAGGAAGGAGGCATTAGAGCATACCCCCCCTTAAGGACACATTCCTGAAGTCCTAACATAGATGAAAGTTTAGAAAACTTCACTTCTGTAAGAGACTTGGTGAAGATGTTTACAACTTGATCATCTATAGGGCAATAGAGCACTTCAATAACACGATCATGAACAAGATTTCTAATGAAGTGCATGTGTAGCTCAATGTGTTTGCTGCGCTGATGTAGAACTGGATCTTTGGCAAGCTTGATGGTACTTTGATTGTCGCACCAAAGTGGAGTAGGCTGCTGCTGCTCGAATCCAAACTTTGAAAGGATTTGTCGAAGCCATAAAGCTTCCTGACTGACATTAACTATGGCTCGATATTCTGCTTCTGCTGAAGAAAGAGCAAGAGCTTGTTGTTTCTTACAAGCCCAAGTGACAAGTCTAGATCCCAGACTGAAAACATAACCTGTAGTAGACTTTCGATCATCAGGATTGCCGCCCCAATCTGAATCAGTGAAACCAACCAACAAAGGTTTCCCACCTGTACTGTAATGAATCCCAAACTGAATTGTACCTTGAATATATCAAAGTATTATTTTTGTTGCTTTCCAGTGACTTTCATGAGGAGTTTGCATATAACAGGAAACACGACCAACGGAAAAGGAAAGGTCAGGACGGGAATGAGTCAAGTATAAAAGACTACCAACAAGCTGACGATAGAAGGTGGCATCTACTTCAAGGGAAGTACAAGTGGCAGAAAGTTTGACTCCAGACTGGTAGGGAGAAAGGGCTGGTTTACAATCTTCCATGTGGAAGCGACGAAGAAGGTCACAAGCATACTTAGAATGGGAAATAAATATTCCTTCTTTGGTTTGCAATACTTGGAGACCAAGAAAATAATGCAAATGTCCTAAGTCTGACATTTCAAAATTTTGCTTAAGACTAGATTTCACATGGGTTATAAGGTTAGGGTCACTACCAGTAAGGATAAGATCATCAACATAAAGAACAAGTATGATGAGTTGGTTTCCTACTTTCTTGGTATAGACATTGGGGTTAGAATGGCATCTAGAAAAACCAGTGTCAAGGAGAAAGTTATCCATTTTGGCATACCAAGCTCTAAGAGCTTGCTTAAGGCCATATAAGGATTTCTTAGGGAGACAGACAAGGCTAGAGTTATCCTGAACATATCCAGGAGGTTGTTCCATGTAAATTTACTCCTGTAAATCACCATGTAAAAAGGTAGACTTGACATCCATTTAATGGACTTCCCAGTTATGTAAGGTTGTAAGGGAAAGAACAAGGCGGATGGAATTCATTTTTGCGACAGGAGCAAAGGTTTCATTGTAGTCAATCCCTTCCACTTGGGAAAAATATTTGGTAACTAACCTTGCCTTAAGTCTTTCAACACTTCCATATGATGCATACTTAGTTCTGTAGACCCATTTACATCTGACAAGTTTCCTTTATTTTGGAAGATGAACAAGATCCCAAGTATCGTTCGCCATTAAGGAACGATATTCTTCATCCATAGATGCATCCAAATCTGGATTTCCTGAAGCTTCTGTAAAAGTTTTTTTGGATCATGATTCTCGAAAACTTGAGCCAAAAGAGAAGAGGCTCACTAAAACTGAGAATGTGTTCGACGTTGATCTCTAGGATCATCGGCAAGATCACCAGCTGCTTCACATGTTGAACGGACCCATCGAGGAAGCATTGGTGCTGGTGCAATTGGAGGAACATGAGTAGGCGAAGGTGGATTTTCATCCTCATTGTCATCATCAGAAACTAGAGTTGGAAACCTATCAAGAAAGTTGGAAGAAGAAGAAGAAGGCATAATCGCTGAATCAGGCTTGCAGGCCAAAGATGAAACACCCCCAAGTTAGGCTCGTAGGCCAAGAGATTTTCATCAAATTTAACATCTCTTCTAATGATTTTATCATGAGATTGTGGCTGAAGAAGTCTATAACCTTTTACATCTTCTGAATATCCAACAAATATGCACTTTTCACTTTTAGGCTGTAATGCTTTCTGTTTTTCATTCGGAATGTGAGCCCTTGCTTCACAACCAAACACACGAAAGTGACTTACATCTGGTTTAATTTTACTCCAAGCTTCTTTCAGTGTTATACTTTGTAAAACTTTAGTGGGTGTGCGATTAACTATGTAATTTGCAGAATTTATGGCCTCAACCCAATATTGAAGACTTAGTCCTTGACATTGGATCATACAATTAGCCATTTCTTTTAAAGTGCGGTTCTTCCGTTCAGCTACACCATTTTGTTGTGGTGTATATGGAACAATGTGCTGTTGTTGGATTCCTTGTTCAGTGTAGAAAGTACTGAACTTGTTGTTAACATATTCTCCTCCATTGTTAGATCTTAACTTAATAATTTGATGACCATATTGTTTTTCAACAAGGGCTTTATAGGCCAAGAACATGTTAAATACTCCGCTCTTAAGTTTTAGGAAGTAAACCCAAGTGCGTCTGGAGTAGTCATCAATGAAAGTTAAAAAATATTTGAAACCAGAAAATGATGCAGATGGAAGAAGGCCACACAAGTCACTATGCACAAGCTCCAAGGGAACCGAGGTGTGCTAAGAGGCACGTTTGTCAAAACTATCCCGATGATGTTTTCCAAGTACACAACCGGAACAAACACCATCCTTGCAAGATACCATCGGAAGACCAGTCACCATATTGTCTTTACATAGTTGTTACAATGAGCGATAATTTAAGTGACCAAATCGCTCATGCCAAAGTTTTCTCAAGTTATCACTATGAGCAACAAAAACTAAAGGAAAATGTGATAACCCAAAGTTGTTAAATTTGTACAACCTGGTAATATCATCAACAGTTCCAGTAGCAAGGACATTTTGAGGATTTTTAAAATCCTTGATTACAACTTGGTGAGGTGTAAACGTCACAGTTTTACCTTCACCCGAATGAGTAATTTGATAGACTGATAACAAATTGCAGGAAATTTTTGGAACACATAGTACATCACTGAAATGACCATTTTCTATTGGAACTATTCTAGATCCTACAACACTTAGAGATCTATAATCACCAACAAATATTTGTTTGGTGTTACATTCATGCATAGTAGAAAAGATGGCTTAATCCTTAGCCATATGATAAGATGCTCCAGAATCAATGAGCCATTCATTTGAAGTAGAAGAAGAGGATGCAGTATAAGAGTAACCAGAAGCACAAATTGCATGTCCATGAGAGGTAGATTCTGAAGAATCTAGGATGATGTGGTGCTTCTTCATTGCTGCTTCCAAGGCTGCTATCTTCTTGAAACACTTAGATCCATCATGATTATCTTTCCCACAAAAATTGCAATGACGCTCAGTCTTCTTTCCTTTTGGCTTGGATCCTTTGTCATTTTTTAAAGAAGGAGCTGACTGAAAGGGTTTAGGACTCTTGTTGTTTGGCTTATTATTGCGAAAATTCTGTTTCTTGGAAGGCTTGGACTTGTCTTTCTGTTGGGACAATAAGGCTTTCCCAGATGTATCTGCATTGTTAATTATTCCAAGGTGAATGAGCTTATCTTGCTCTCTAATTAAGGAATCACAAAAGGATTCAAGACTAGGCTGCTAATAGCTAGTTGCAATCAAGGATTATTTCATGGAGTAGAATGTAGATACAAAAATAGAATATGCAGGTCCAAGTTTGGAAAGAATATGATAAATACATTGTTTGTCTTCTTTCTTAATCTTGCATTCTGCACATAAGAGTCTAAGAGTTTTATACTTAGATAAATATTCTTGAATGCATGAAAAATAATTTGGATTCAAGGAAAGAAACTCATTCTCAAGTTGATGACCCCAAATTTCATTGTGTTTACCAAACACAGATTCCAACTTTTCCCAAGCTAAATCAGGTTTATCAATTCCAGATATGTGGAATTGCAAATCAGTAGAGATTGACATCTCAATCCATCCACGAGCTTCATCACATCTATTTGCCCATTTAATTTTCTTATCATCATCAGTGGGTTTTGTTTCTTTCCCTTAGGTTATCCTGAAAAGTCCCCTACTTCGCAGAACATCCTCCATACGATATTTCCATGAGAAATAGTTAGAACTTGTACGTATAATATCACAAGGGGCGGCCATACTGGAAAATAATGGATAAAAGAATAGAAAATAACTATCTGGATGCAAAGAGCTCGAAAAAATATGTGATTTAAAAAAAAAAACGGCACTGAAAGCTGATTTGGAATGATGAAGTTATGCTTGATCAAAGAAAAAGTTGAAGATGTCCCCAATAGTGACGTGGTAGATTTTAACTTGACCAACTAAAAAAAAGAGCTCGCCTCTTCCCAAGATCAACCTTTGACAATCACTTTACAATAAAGTTGCTTTGAAGTGAATCACTTTTGTAGAATAAGTGAGGTTCACTTTTACAATAATGTTACTTTTAAATAGTGCGACAATAAATTAAAAGAATTAAGTGACTCACTTTTTATTTTATTTTATTTATGTGAGATGCACTTTTACAATAAAGTAACTAGAAAATAGAAATTGCATGCACTAAAAAGTAGCTTAATAAGACTTGAACTCAAGACCTATTAAGGAATAAAGCGACTTTGGACCAAGTGAGCTAAGTTTAAAATGTATGTAAAAGAATGGAAAGAGGAAGGGGGATTTTTTTTTTACTCTTCTCTCTCATTTTCCACGCTTGCCTTTCTTTTTTTGCAAATCACAAAAAAAACAAAAAACAAAAACAAAAAAAATTCTTTCAAGTTTTCTTGCTATTTCTGATTTGCTGTGATCGCACAAAGTGCACAGCAAAGAGCATACGTAGCCAAGAAGACAAGAAAAAAAACTTTCCCTTCCGATTTCTGATCTGCCGCGATTGCTCAAGGTGCACGACAAAGAGCATACGTAGTGTCACATACCCCAATTTTGTAAAATTATGTAATTTGTTTTATTATATTTTGAGACATTATGTTAAACTTAATCCTAAGTAGGGATTGATGACTCAGAAGAGTCAACAGTTATGGAGTGTAATTCAGAATATTTTATTAATAATAAATAAATTATGGAGACAACAGCATGGGAGAGCTGTTAAAAAGAGGATACTGGTCAAACTGGTGGATGGAACTAGGTGGCAGGCAAAAGACAAGTGGCAGCATCCTCAAACACTTCCTAAGTTGCAGGTGGCAACTTCCCTATATTTGGGGTCATGATTCCCCAAGAAAGTGGAATGTGAGCAGGTGGCTCATTAAATGACAGTTAACCCAACTAAGACCTAGGAAATCTTTAAAAGTAGTCAATGAGGAGAGCTCAGGCTGCTCAGTTTTTATTCCAGGAAGAATTCATTCAGGTGAATGTGATTCAGGAATTTCATTGAGGAAAGAGGGAAAACAGTAAGGAAGTGTTGTGAGTGATTGCTGCAGTAACTTGATTCTTATTACAACCATTTGGGCTGAGAGAACAGACCGATAGTTCTGAGTTAATACTGAGTTGAAGACTGGTATTTGATTTGCTGCACCTAGTTCCAGCCAGGGAGACCAGAGCAAGCTCGGGGGTCCTGAGAAGACGCTGTTTGAGCGCTCTCTAGGAGTTGGTAGGGAGGAACGGCCTCCCATTGCTGTTGTTGTCCACAGTATTAAACAGGTTCTTCATTCATTTCTTTATGTCTTTTTGAGTATGAATGGATAAATGTTATAATTATTTACATGCTTGAGTAATTGTTTAAATATCTGTAAAATTAGTATCTTGGTATGTTAGTAGCAAAACCTGTTAGTATCACTGTGTTTTTCCACATCTGGTATCACTAGATAGTACTCTAGCACAGTATCTTAGTGTTTAGAAGAAGTATTCTTCTGAACTGAGTTCCTAATTTACTTACAGTTGTTACAAATGTTTTTACAAATTCATGAACTGTTTTCTTACTGTATCACAAGCTAGTTTTAGTATCGTATTTTATTTTCTGGAATATTAACTGTAAAATGAAAAGATAGAATACTTGCAGCATAAGTTATAATTGTTTCTTCTATTTTAAACAAATATATTACTGATAGAAGATTACCAGTATTTATCAGTTAAATGATACAGTTAAAGTAATTTAGTAGCAATCTATACGATAGTAGAAAAAGTAAAATTTCCAAATTACTGTACTTTCATTTTATTCAGCTAGGATGAGTACTTTGACATATTTTGTTATTCTATTATAAGGTCTGATGAATAAATGTTATGCTAGATACAGGAAATTTATATAGATACGCTTATAAGTTTATATCTTATTATTAATAAGTATTATAAAGAATTATTCAAACTTTATAACTAGATAAAAGGCCCAAACTAAAATAAAGGGTAAATAATGTTAAAACAATATTCGTAGTAATATCAAAGAGTAGTATTACATTGTAGTATTTATGATGTAAACAATATATTGTATAGTATAATAATACTATCCTAGTAGTATATTAATAAACAGATAATATTTATTTTATTTTTACATAGGTTGTAAACTAAATAAATGTATTTATGAACTAGTCTTTTAAGGTGCATTATAAGTAAATAAACAACATTAAAAAAAATGGAAAGAATTGGAAGAATACAAAAGTATAGCATTATAACACTGTTTATTAAAAATATAAAAACAATATAGTTACAAACTACAGAACAGGGTTAAAATTGCTAGATTTATAAATATTGCGACTAAGCAATAAATAAATAAAAATGTACATTATTTCACTACAGCTACATTATAAAACAATAATACAAGTCTGTACCGAGCCGGAAGGATATTTTACTTTCTGGACAGTTCTAAATCAAGTATTAGTGCTGTAAATAAACAAAGGTACATAATACTGAACACTCGGCAATCGAGCTCGAGTGAACAAACCTAAGCTGTATCTTAACGAGACGAATGTCTCTCGTCTTAAATCATATACAATAGGAAAATAAAAACAAGTATTTCTTCTTACAGCTAAGTCAATAGATAAAACACTGCCAGTATTCTTTAAACAAACCGTTCAAGTACGACATTATGGTTAAATGCAAAAGAATTAAACGATTTTAAATATTTCTTGGAACTAAGGGTACAAACCCTAACCCCTTTTTCTCAATAAACAAAATACCTGCAACATGCGTTTTATTTATTAACAATAACTGTAACAGAAATATATTTATATAAAGGTGTATAGCCTGAAGATTGGACAAGAAAATAGTAATTACAAGGCTCGTGGCCTACACAACCTTTGGTACAGTAAACACCAGGCTTAAAGCCTGTAAGTTACTAAAGAAAACCAAACAACAGCCACCAGTAAGGCCTGACACTCACGGCTGTAGCCGGAGGTCTCTCTATAGAGAGTTAGGGTTCGACCCTTGTTTTCAAACTTAAAAATAACAAAATTGAAACCCTGGAGGACAGCAAAATCTTTTACATGTAATCATCGCAGGGGTTAACCCTGGTAATAACTACCTAATAACCTACATCTAAATACACTAGCAAGAAACCAAAGTAACCACTGAAGAGAATCCTTTCACCACAACCAACGAGGAGATGTGCCATGGTAAAGACCAGGCTTACCGGGGAGAAGGAGCTGAAGCGTTGGGATTTCCGTCGCATCAAGGAGATTGAATCTGCCAGTAAAAGAAACAGTGAAGGGTTAGAAAATCCCTAGCATTGATATAAGTTTTCTTTATAAACCGATTTACAAGTCGTGGGAACAGAACTGTAACTTACCTGTATTGTTTAGAAGCGA
Organism: Pseudotsuga menziesii; assembly: GCA_001517045.1. NCBI lineage: Eukaryota > Viridiplantae > Streptophyta > Pinopsida > Pinales > Pinaceae > Pseudotsuga > Pseudotsuga menziesii. The sequence continues at coordinate 318,398 of LPNX010955709.1, forward strand.
ACAACCTTTGAAAAGCCACCGAGTATCTAAGAGCCGGGTGAACAAACCCCTTTTCTTTTCTGCTAAGACGAGCTGACAGTAAACCGAGAACCTTCTCCCAAAGGGAGATACAACTGGTAAGAAATTGAAGGTCTTATTTGTATGCCGTGACAGGAAATTCAATGGAGCTCATCGAAGTAACCCTAAAGACCACCAGCAACTACAACACTGCTAACGACTGGGCCACAAACTACTGCACAGAGCTGCAAGGAACGCAACGAGTGAGAACTACCATCTAGCAGCATTGGAGCAAGAAATCGACCATAACAAACCACCAGGGTTTGCAGAGCTCAGGCCCGAAGGCGAAGGAACGATGGAGGTAAGAGAAAGGGCAAGTCAACCTTATAAACATCCAATGCATGGCGAGGAGACAACCACGTTAGCGCTAAAATAATTTCCAATGAGTGGGTCGACTTGTAATGTCACAAAATCATTTGGATGGCAGACCAAAATCATGGCATGGAGATTTCCTTATGGTCGTAACCTTGATCTTACCTACATTATAATATACACGTTGTAATGTTAGTTTTTAACCTAAAAACATTGCAAATGCAAACAATAAACTATGATATGTCTATGATAACCCTAGTTTAAT
>LPNX010955709.1:319286-371608 GCA_001517045.1 Pseudotsuga menziesii
TGAACATGGAATTTTAATCTATTCTTGATCATGAAAATAAAGATAGTTTCCATCACTCCAAACTCTTGAAATTTTACTAAGAAAAGACTTATAACTAGCAGGAAATCCGGTAGCTGTTAGAGGTAAAGCACATATGGAATTTATTTATTTAAAATCTTTATAATTGTTTTTCTGCAGTCAAATACATCCTGAATCTGTATACTGGGCATAACGTAACAATCAGTAAATAGGTAATTGAAATAGGATCGAACATGTTAAACCAGATCTAAGTTATGAACTAGAAAATAAATAGTATGAGTGCACTACAGTAAACTCATTAGATTCAGTATTCCATAAAGATAGTTAATGTTGCTAGTATAAATGAAAATGGCTATCTATTTCTCTGGTATCTCTAAACTGTCTATCCTTGATATTTTTCTTTAGCAAAAGAAGTACAAGGAAAGCTTACCTGTAGGAAGCTGAATAGTCTGGCTAACATGCATTATACTTATATTTCTTTATTGAATAAAATTGGTACAGCATATGATTTCTATTACTTTAAAAGATCTGTTAAGCAGCAATCCCAAAAATTTACCTGGGTATCTGTAAGAGAAAGAAAACTGATGCGTTAGCTTAGTAGCTAAGTAAGCCCAGTCTAACATAGCATATCCCCTTGCTGTTGCAAACAGAAAAACAATTCAGAAAACTGACAAGAAGCTCAGTTTGTACTCTAAACAAAAGAAAATATCATTTAGTTACAAAATCAATAAGCATTAACTAATCAGTAATTAATGATTGCATTAATGTGAATTTATGCTATTTATAAAAGTTTAAATTTTTTTGAAATTTTGGGGTTTTGACACGTAGCCAGGGAAGGAAACAATCCGAGACTAAAATAGTAAAGATCTAGTAATAAAACTAATAAAATATGAGAGATTTAAAAAAAATAAAAGAAATTTGTCACTGTAACATTATACCTTCAGATTTGCTGAAATGGGTGTTTCTGGAACAAATGGAAACGATTTTCGGTGAAATGAAAAATATTTCCTAATGGAAATGGCGCTCCAGATGTAATGGAATAGCTCCCACAGGCCACAAATGTACAAAAAATCTAGAACCAGAAACCCTTTCAAAGTTTCGGCAACACCGGTTCTAGATCTTAATCAAAACCAAAAGTGGCTCTTCATAAACACTCTGATACCATGTTCGGGTACAAAGGGTACTCCCAAAAGACTAAACACTTTGAGAAACCACTTCAGACAAATAGATCATAGATCAACACACCGATGTTTGTCACATGGTTAAAACCATCGAGAGGGAAACAGTACACGGCCCCAACCAAATAGCTACTTGGAGCAATTTATTATGCAAAAGAAAGAAAGTTACACGAGCTTCTCATAATCGATCAACTAGCCAAGGACCCTCTATGCTCTTTAAATAGATACCATAGACCAATCAGGTGTTAAGCCATGAATCAATGGTAGGTATGATCTAAGAGAAGTTGAATCATCGGATCACTTTATGTCTAGAGCATATCGTGACCGTCAGTTTAGAATATTTACAAATGCATACTAATGCATACTAAAGAAACACACTTTTACCTAATAGATATATTACACAAGTTGTTCTTAACTAACTCCTAAAGTGTCTAAATATCCTAACAGTATATATATATATGATTGTTGTAGGTTACCACTGGGAAATATGCCTGCAAGAATGCCTATAGTAGCTGTTCTGATTTCTTCGATTATTGTGGTGGTACCTATTTGAAATCTCCCAACTCTGTTCAAGTCAGCGTTGCCTTAGGGTTGAAAATTAATATGTTAATGTTATACAATAAATTACTCTCCAATATTGTCTTATAGATGGGATGGAACATTGTAACATCATATTTCCAAATCAACACTACCTTTTAGGGTTTCATATTCATCTACAAGGAAGAACTTGTGACATGAAGATACATACTAGTTTGGCATAAAACTGTGTTGCTTTGAGCAGTATGGGTGAAAAATAGAAGACTGCAAATCAATGATAAGTTAGGGATAATATTCATTATAAAAGGACCTTTGGGTAGGCAGAACAGGGCATCAATTCATCCTCCATTGGAGTCTTTCAACCATTCATCTCTCTCCCCTTCGTTCCTAGGTCTCAAAATATTTACTTTGGGAACAAAGCACTTATACAGTTCGATCAAAGCCATCAGCTGTGCAAGATGTTGAAAGTAAGGATATTGTTTCATGTTTCACTTTTGTTTTCAAAAGGAATATTGAAAATTTAGGAAGTACCAAAGCTAGTCATTATGTGCACGTGGACTTAATGTAGGGAGAGAAGTCATGTCTACTTTTTTGTTCTTGAATGGGAGCAATGAGATAAGTCACTTTTGTTTTTTGCCATGTGCACGTGGAATTAATGTTGGGAGAGAAGTCATGTCTACTTAATGGGGGAAATGGTTTTGGTGTATCATTTGGAGAATAACATCCTCTAACAATAATTGTTATTATGACTCTTAAAGGGTCTTACATGAGATCTGGGCACTTTTAGGCCCTTGAGGTTTCAAGCTTAAGAAGCCATAAACAATAGGCATGTGCACCCTAGCAATGATGGAAAACATCATAAAACATATTAGGTAAAATGGATAATCATCTACAATATCACAACATCATTCATGGGAAAACTAAAAACCACTTACAACCATCAAAAGTAAGGGTTACAACAACAATGAGTGTAGAGTAAGGAGAGAGGAGTGGCCAAGAAAATGAATAATTGGGCCAATGTACAGTGGAGAAGTGACCTAGAAGTTTGGAAGAAGAGATTAACCAAGATTCCTTGAAAAAGGAACTCATGTCAAAGATGCTTTTTGAGGGAAGTGACCAACATAACAACTCCGTATCACTTCTATCTGAAGTAAATGTAGATGAATGTGAAGATATGTTCTTTCAAGGAGATATTCCATTAAAGGAGAGCCTCCAGACCCTGTACAGACATATATTAGCATAAATTGTAGTGTTATATTTGTTGCATATGCATAATAGATCGTCTCAAGCTTGACAACGTTGAAAGGCCAAAGTCCAATGGGCACAAGCATACATATAAAGCTTGTGAATGGACAAAGGGAATTTGGAACTCCTCTGAATTAAGTTTTTGTAGGTTTGTTGTTATGGATTACAGAGACGCATGCATTGGCTCCTTGAATGTAATGAGGACCAAGATCATTAGACATAGACTCATTAAATCTGCAAATATTATTGTTGAAAGGGGGTTAGGCCAATAATAAGAACACTTGCATATCCAAATACACAACCACCATAATCTCTCCAACATTCTACATGTCATCATACTTTCTATATGTGATGTATGTTTCTAACATATTTCTAGAGACGTGAAAGCATTGGTGACCAAGCATAGTGCCCAACCATGTATATTGCCAAATCCTTTAGGAACACATGTCTATAATACATTATATATATAAATATTTGTGAGCATATCATAGTGCCCATGTATAACATGATATTTTGTGAGCCTACCCAATTCATGTTAGGAAAAGGCAATGCAAGCAATAAGTGAGAATGGAGACTTGTATGTAACTAAAAGAGGGGCATACATTAGAATTTTTAGGGCATACATTATAATTTTAAGAATTTCCAGTGTATTGTTGTAGGATTGCCACTATGCAAATAAGGCATTGAATTGATAGTCATAATCCCATTAGTATGATAAATTATGGGAGAGATCAGAAAAACATCCCTACACAAATATTAACCAATAAGTATGGTTTTGGTGTATCATTTGGAGAATAGCATCCTCTAACAATAGTTGTTATTATGTATCTTAAAGGGTCCTACATGAGATCTGGGCACGTTTAGGCCCTCGAGGTTTCAAGCTTAAGAAGCCATAAACAACAGCTATGTGCACCCTAGAAATTATGGAAAAGATCATAAAACATATTAGGTAAAATGGATAATCATCTACAACATCACAACATCATTCATGGGAAAACTAAAAACCACTTACAACCATCAAAAGTAAGGGTTACAACAACAACGAGTGTAGAGTAAGGAGGGAAGAGTGGCCAAGAAAATGAATGATTGGGCCAATGTAGAGTGGAGAAGTGACCTAGAAGTTTGGAAGAGGAGATTAACCAAGATTCCTTTAAAAAGGAACTCATGTCAAAGATGCTTTTTGAGGGAACTGACCAACATAAAAACTCCGTATCACTTCTATCCGAAGTAAATGTAGATGAATGCAAAGATATGTTGTTTCAAGGAGATAGTCCATTAAAGGAGAACCTCCAGGCCTTGTACAGACATATATTAGCATAAATTGTAGTGTTATATTTGCTGCATATGCATAACATATCATCTCAAGCTTGACAACATTGAAAGGCCAAATTCCAATGGGCACAAGCATACATATGAAGCTTGTGAATGGACAAAGGGCATTTGGAACTCCTCTGAATTAAGTTTGTGTAGTGTCTGTTGTTATGGATTACAGAGACCTATGCATTGGCTCCTTGAATGTAATCAGGACCAATAGAATTAGACATAGACTCATTAAATCTGCAAATATTATTGTTGAAAGGGGGTTAGGCCAGTAATAAGAACACTTGCATATCCAAATACACAACCACCATAATCGCTCCAACATTCTACATGTCATCATACTTGCTATATGTGATGTATGTTTCTAACATATTTCCAGATATGTGAAAGCATTGGTGACCAAGCATAGTGCCCATGCATGTATATTGCCAAATCCTTTATGAACACACATTTATAATACATTATATAAATATTTGTGAGCATATCATAGTGCCCATGTATAACATGATATTTTGTGAGCCTACCCAATTCATGTTAGTAAAAGGAAACGCAAGCAATAAGTGAGAATGGAGACTTGTATGTAACTAAAAGAGGGGCATACATTATAATTTTTAGGGCTACCAAATTCCCACACCTATTACCCAAACTCATTCTTGACAAGATTTTTCTTTAACAAGTATTTTGCTTATAAGTCTTTCCAAGTTTTTTTGCTGGTATTTTGCTATTTTTTTGCCAATTTTTTTTCTGGCCATGGTGCAGGTAGAACCAAACAGGTATTTGTCAGACCTGCCTTCCTCCAGCGAGGGGAGTTTGGGAAGGCTAGAGGAAAGTGAGACATCCAGTAGGTCTACAAGGGCTAGATCAACTAGATTTTAGAAGATAAGAAGAAAATTCAATAAACGCATGAATTTTTTTCTCAAAGGAGGGGGGTCATGTTCCTATGATGGCGAGACAGTGGGAGACATCGACGCGCCCTTAAGGTACAAACATCTAGTGAAACAATGGGTGCCTAGAGATATTACTCAAGTAAACACTGATTTTTGTGTGAATGAGAAGATATATAGAATTGCACCGTCGTTATTGCATGGATTGGGATTGTTTTGCATGGATGACATAAAGGTTGGATACGGTAGATGTACATAATTGATGGAGTATGTTGGACCCTCTTACAACTACAGTGATTGGATGCCCCTGGTCCAATATACATGAAGTATGTGTAGATATGGGTTGTTAGAAAATTATATACAACTCAAAGACAAAGCTCAAAGTAAAGGAGCAACGTTGTACATGGACGGAAGGACAAAAACAACTAGTAATATTGCGGGGTTTATAAACAGTACACAACCGAGGTCTACACTTAAGCAACCCAACTGCATATTCGAGTCGCATGAAGTAAACCGTGTCTTTGTATGTGCAATTAAATCAATAGCTGCTGGTGAAGAACTGCTTATTAATTACAATTTGAATCGTGTAGATATAAACATGGTTAGTATGGTTGTGGTACATCTAACAATTTAACCAAAATTTTATTAATTATTTTAACATCTATAGGATTTTTCGTTAGCATATAATTGTAATTTTCTACTTTTCTGGTTTCGTTAGGTAACTTTTAGTATGTTTTTGATGCAGGGTTTTCTCAGGGGCACCTCCCTCTCCGTAGATGTTTGTTGACCCGAGTCAAGGAAGCATGTATACATCGATGTTGCCAATGTAATAAATTTAGGATGGACATACAGATATGTTGTTATGTATTTTCATTAGTATATTCGGTTCATTTATATAATTTTATCTATTTTCCATGCAGAGTGTTGATCAAGGAAGCCAACCGACTATTTATTAGCCGACTACAACATCGAGGCAACAGGAAAACATGAATGTAATTCTCCATTTCAAATACTTTAAAATGGTAAACATGTATATTGTGTAGTATAATGTTTATTTTGTTATGTATTCTTTCATTTTTATGTTTGCGTCCATGATGATAATGTTGTCTACCTTTTTTGTAGATTGACCGGGGAAAGTCCCCAACTGTTGATGAGATGAATGGAGCCTCGAGGAAACCAATAAACCTAAATGTAATTCCACATTCCAAATAATTAAAAAATGTACACATATAAAACATGTAGCATAGTGTTTATTTTTGTTATGTATTTGTTAGCTTATACATATTGCGTTCATTGTGATAATATTCTCTACTTTTTTTGCAGGGGGCTGATCGAGGTAAGTTCCCATATGTTGATTAGACCACACCCTCATCTATGCGTTAGGTAATCCTAGATGTAATACTATGACTCTATCATGATAAACAATTTTCGTTAATATAATTGTTTGCGCACACTATTGCTTCAAATACTAAGCAATTTTTTATGTATTTCAGTTGTAGACAGAGGATTCGTTTTATTTAATAGCGTCTCAAAACTATTTACCGAATGAGGTCTCCTGGTTGATGAGAGATAGTGAAATTAGAGAGTCTGTAGACCCGTTGAGGGTGCTACAAAAGACCAAGAAAAATCAAAATGAGGAACTGATTCTTCTGACATTGGCAGTTCAACAAACAGAAGGGATCGAAAACATGATTGAATTGTTGTTACAACAACTTAAACAATTGGAAGTAAGTTCTTGAATAATAATGTAAATTCATTTATAAAAAAATTATAATATTTGATTTTATATGCTATTAAACTTATAATACAATGGTTTGAATTTATAGCGCACTATGGATATTATCAGTGGTGGTCAAGGCAATGTTGGTCCCAATGACCAAACCAATCCATGTCCACCACATACTGCTCCCATATTGTCCACTGAACAATTGGAAACACGCTCTGTGACACCCCCGAGGGCAGCAGAGGGTGAAGCCGATGCCGCCCCACCCACATGTTATCAACCCAAATGGCACTTCTCCGTCTGAGTGCCGACATTATTTATGTTGGTACAGAAAAGGACATATTAGGATTGAATTTTGCCAAAACACTATAGATGGGCATGAATTGGGATTCATTTAACCTTAAACCAGCTTGCTATATAATTTTTCAAAGTGTTGAGTTGCGTACGCAACTATCTCCATTGCAACTCGCGTACTGTACGCGACTATCTGCATTGCAACCCACGTGCATCAGCGTACGTGGGTTTCCTTTGAGCAACTCGCGTGTCATACATGGGTTGCCTATATCAATAGTCGCGTACACCTTAATTTGACCTTAAAAAATATAAAACGCTATTAATTGAGATTAGTTGGGCCCTAATCCTTAACTATCCCAACTGTTTCAACCACCCCAACCTTCGAAATCACTCTATTTCCCAAAGTATAAATAGAGGCCTTGGGGAGGGTATTAATCAATGAATATTGGAGAGCAAAGTTATGCTGGTGGTATATCTTCAGAAGTCTTGCAGCAACAGATCTTAGAGTCCTTTGGTTGCATAGGATTCCTTGTCTTAGAAGCTGGGTTGTACTCTTATCGCATTCACTGATTGTTAATAAAGAGAATTCTTCTTTCAACATTGTGTTGAGTCTATTTCATGTATTGTGGTTAATGAATGTATTTGATTATATATTTGATATATTGTTTATTTAGCCTCTTATATATACATGCATGAGATATTACTTGGAGAATTTTCTCTTTACAGGTGAAAGAGGTGCATCCCTGGAAGCTTTGGAGAGAAGAGGAGCGGGAGAAGATCAAGCTTGGATCAACTATCGGTAATCGGGTAAGTCAAGACTTTCTTCCTATTCCTTTTGTATTCTCTGGTAAAGCTATTGTCTGCAAGGTTAGTAGTAAGTTGGTAACCCCAGACCCTAGGTTACAAGGGTGCTTAATCCTGAACAACAGAACTGGCGACTCCACTAGGGAGTTCAGCCTGCTGTGGGTTAGTCTTGTAGATACTTTCCCAGTCTTTGCTCTGATTCAATGTATGGTTTTATATCTTGGCTTTGATTTGTATTAGTGTTTTAGATACCTATATTATTTTTTCTTTTTGAAATTTTTTTGTTGTGTACGCCGGTTGTTATGCTACACAGTCGTGTACAACCACTTGTATATGCCAGTTGTTCCATAGGACAGTCATGTATAGTACGCGGGTTTCTCTATTAGACAATCGCGTACATCTTTTAGCATCAATTTTTTTTCCGGTAGGGTTGCTTGTACCTGTCTTATTTGGATTTTTCTCTGCTTTGGGGTCTTCTATTGCTGGCATCTTGCTATAGGTCTAAAAGTCCTGCTCACCATACTTTGTGCTTTTCAGTAAGCCCTTGAGTTTTTTTTGTTTGAGTCTTCTTTCATTTAGCAATTTGAAGTGCATTATCCTGTTTGGGTGATAGGTTCAGTGCTGTGTATCTGAATCAGTGATCAGGATTTTAGATACGTAGTACTCTGTACTAGTTTCAAGTAGTTTTAGTTTGTCACTTGCCCTTTAGTGATTTCAGTGGATTTCATTTATTGTTTCTTCCCTTGCTAGGTGTTTGCCAAGTATCCTCCTTAGGTGGTTCAATTTGGTTCTTACTAGTCTACTGTACTTCATATTGCTTGCTTTATGGTCTGATTATTTAAGCATACTCAAGAATTTTTCCATTTTAGGTGCATAGTAATTTTTGAAGAGTTTGAAAAGTGAAGAAAAAACATTGGAAACATTTGCATTTTAATTGCATATCATATTTTTATTTTCAGTATTTTCGAATAAAATCTCAAAAATTACAAAAAAAAGTCTTAGTCTTCTCATACTTAGTTGTAATTTCATTAGTTCATATCTACCAAAAGAAAAAGAAGCTTGATTTAAGTAGTTGTAATTTGTTTTGGAATTCATTTTATACACCTTTTTACTTTTCTTATTGAGTCGATAATATCATAGTCATTCACACCACTTACCCTCTAACTAAGAACAACCCTTAAAATGAACGCTATAATTTAAAATTTATTAGTAAGTTTTGTTTTATAGGGTCATACACCTACTAGCTTAGGCTAAACTTGTGGGATAGGAAGTGTAAAATCCCCACAAGTACTTAAACTCAGATGTAGTTGGCCAATCGATAGGTAAATCCTTCTCTGTGTTGATAGTATCTGGGAAGCTCCTCTCAAAGGGGAGTTAAGCACGAGGCTGTGTAGAGGCTTGGACTGAGGAGATAACCCTTAGATTCCTTGTCAAAACATAGACCAAGGTTTTTGCACATCTGGGGATGCTATCCTAGACAGAGTTTCAGGCTTTGCTACCCTGCCCATGCGTACGAATCAGGCTTGCGACTATCCCCCCAGACAATCGATATAGTTAAAATAACCTTCAGTCTCTTTGACATCTAGGGTTTATACACAGGTAAACCGGAAGGCTATTTCTGGCTCACCTTGGACGGGCTTGGAAGGTAACCCTTGTTGAAAGTGTAGGAGGGTGGTGGGTGATTCCTCCGCTTGTGCCTAATAAACTCTTCAAGGAAACTAAGAAACTGTCTCTCAACTTTCTTCGGGAAAGCATATCTTATATCCCTTGTGATTGTTGAGACTTTAGGAAATTTTGTAGTGATTTCTCTATGGTTTGTCTGTGTTTAGCTGACCTTAGGGTGTGAAGAGTCAAATTTACAATCATGGAGGACCAATCTATCAGAAGGTCATGAAGGTTGCAAAACCTTCCTTTACTTATCACATTGGAACCTCCACCTCCCCCTCAAAGGCGAAGATTAGACACAGACGGTTCTTTTGAACCGATAGGAGTTAGCGAAGTTTCGGGTGAACCAAAACTTAGGGAAAACCATTTTGATTCAACTACAGTTGAGATAGAAGACTTGCATACTGACGATTTTGCAAGGAAATTTAATTCACGTCTAACTGAATTAAACGATCCTGTGATCGTTTAGGTTTGTCCTTTCAATTCACTCATGATTGGTGTCCCTCTAGGCAGACTAATGTCTACTGCAGGAGAAATTTCTTCTACTTCCACCTCAGTTGCTCCTGCTGAAGGGGTGCCACCTACCCCAGTAGGTTCCCCTAGAACAAGTATACCTACTACACCTTTAACTCCAGCTATCCAGGTGGTTCAACCACTGACTCCCACAAGTTTAGCAGGTACTTTTGGTGGTATGGTCACTGGGATTCCTAGTGTACCTTCAATTCCTACTTCCTTCGCACACACTGCTTAGATTGGTCCTATAGGATCCTCAGCATTTGTCTAGGGCTTTCCTTGGAATGGGGGGCACATTCCCCCATCCACTCCATATGTAGGCCCAACACTCGCATATGTAGGGGTGCAGTTTGGAAACCCTAATCCTTATGGTTAAGGTTTTCAAACTCTGGTTTCAGCTTCTTTCATGAGCTCTCCTTTCTTGCTTTTCAGCAGAGGGATACCTGCTCCTGTATTCCAAACCCCAGCTTCGACTGGGGTAGCTAGAACCTCATACAATGCACCACACATAAACAATCCACTGGCTTATGGATAGAATCCTTTCCAAAGCAACCCAACCACTTCGCAACCGGCAGCAGGGGGCAACCCCACCTTCACATATGGGAACATGGGGGCAAGTCCCTCTAATCCCCAATATGGTACTTTTAATGCTCTGGTTAGACCCAAGCTCCCTTTCCTGGCAATGTTAAATTTTCCAGATTTGTCAAAACTAATGAATGACCCGGTGAGACATAACTCCTCTTGGCCACCTATTCCTACCAAGATGCCCTTGGATATCCCAAAATTCGAAGGCAAAGTTGATGATGATCCAGGAGCTCATGTCACCACTTTCCATTTGTGGTGCTCTTCCAATTCACTGAATGACGATATAGTTCGATTGAGGCTATTCCAAAGAAGTCTAGATAGTACTGCAGCAAAATGGTATATTGAACTGCCTTCTGCTGCGTTTGACAATTTTTGGGACTTGGCTAATGTATTCTTTAGTCACTTCCAAATTCCTGTCCGATATGATTTTGGGACAGACTTGTTGTCTATCTTTCGGCAAGACAAGGCCAGTCATATTTTGGATCACATCCAAGAGTGGAGAAGATGGAAGAGCCTTATCAAAGCCACTATTCCTCCTGAATTTTTATTAGAATGGTTCCTTAAATCCCTATTTCCATATATATCTAAGAATGTATCTACTTCGGGAGTGACCAATGAGGAAGAGGCTATCCTCAGGGCCCAATAGCTAGATTTGATATATTCTCAGTCTGGGATTTTATATGAGATCATCCCTGATGCACCGAGGCCAACGCACAATGTAGAGAAACCTAAGCCTGGACCCCATGCCAATGGCATGGTTGGTTTTGTGAAATCTCCCACTGTAGAGTCTTTGGCTAAACAGCTCCATGATTTGTCTGTCAAGCATTCCATGGCAGAGGTAGAAACGGCTGCCCCCTCACCCCAAAATGCAAATGTTTTTGCATAATCCTCTCAGAAGGGCAATCAGCAGCTCGGTGGGAAAAAGAAGAAAGGAAAAAAAGGTGAGGGAAACCAAAACAAGCAAAAACCCACAAACAATGCTTATGGGGGAAAAAAAGAAAAGAATAAGGTGAAATTACCATGTAAGTTGTGCCATGAATATCACCTAACCCATCAATTTCCCCTTATGGAACAAGCTCAGAAGCTGTTAAAAATCCAACAACAGGCTGTCCCGGAGGATCCTTTTCCCCAAGGACATAATTCTGCTTCAGCTTGAAATATAGCAGGGGGCACCTCAAATGCTCCTGACCCTAATTATATCAACATGGTTCGATCCCAGACTTTACTCCAGACTAGGAACAAGAACTATGAAACAGAGGCTCCGGAGAAGGGTAAGTCGATAGGTGAAACTTTCAACCCTCTCACGATTGAGAAACCTATCGAACCTATGCCCAAGATACCGAAAGGTGTCTTCAAGAAAACCTTGCACAATCCCAATGCTAGGGCTACAACAAACTACTCTGTAGTTGAAGATTTATCCCAGACTCCTTGTGCGATGTCGGCTTTAGAGGTGTTACAGAGTTGTCCCACCTAGCGAGATGCACTCTTAGCAGCCTTAGGCAGTATGGACTCATCGAGCCTCATGGCGAAGTTTAATTTGTCTGATGTCAAAATTCACTTGGCATATCATGTAGCCTTATCGATAGATGTCATACATGGCGGAAAAACCATTGGAAGGGAAGTTGTCGATGATGGTGCTTCTACATGTGTCATGTCCTTGTCTCGCTGGAAAGCTCTTGGATCTCTAGAGATGGTTCCATCAAACACCCTACTTACTGCTTTCGACGGAAGGTCATTTCATCCACATGGTATCCTACCGGATTTTGAAATTAAGTTGGCAGGGAAAGCAGTGTCTGTTGAGGTAGAGGTGATTGATGCACCTTTGGATTATAACTTGCTCTTGGGGAGAAGTTGGACTTATGCCATGTTAGCTATTGCATCGGCCGTATTTAGGGTAGTAGTGTTTCCACACGAAGGGAAGTTGGTTACTGTAGACCAACTCAGTTTTACTCGAAAAGGCTGCATGGAAACTAACGAGTCCACCGTACCATTGGTTGATCAGGTTAAACCTACTTTAGAGAGATTAGGGGATGGAATGTATGCATCATTGATGGGAACATTCGATATTCCAGCTCTGATTAATTATCTAGGTTCTACTAGTGTAGGGAAGTCTATAACAACGATTGTTGATAGAACAGATCCTTGAGTTATTCCTTCCCACCATGAACTTGAAGTTCCCTTATCGATAGCGAAAGTATCTTATCAAGATATCATTCATACCTTTATTGATCCCATTCCGGTCCCTCTCACAGTCTCAGAGGAGCCAGAAGAAGCCTATCTACTCGCTTGGGCAATAAATTCTTTGCATTCTAGATACTGTATAGATATGGTTTTGCCTTCAGATGAAGCCATTTTGGAAGCCATGTGTGGACAAGATAAGATCTACGAAGATCTTCACCATCGATCCTATTTTCTTCCAGAGTTAAGTAGGATCGAGAACCAAGAGTTCCATATGATACTAGCAAGTGATGTTGATACACCTATTAATCCCTTACCAAGGGAAGGAATATTTGCTGAGGGGAATATGGAAAAAATTTCCGCTATGATTCCTATCAACATCTCTACAAACCCAAACATTGTGGAAAATGTACACATCGGCGTGAACTGGTCTCCGAAGGAGATTATGATCTATACAGCCTTGTTTAAGGAATTCCATGATGTATTTTCCTGGTCATATGAGGAGATGTCAGGCATAGATCCATCAATAGTCGAGCATGAAATCCGAACTTACCCTGATGCTAGACCTGTACGAAAAAAGTTGAGACCTGTCAATCCACGTAAAGTGACAGTGGTTAAGGCTGAAGTTGAGAAATTGCTGAAAGCCGGTTTCATTTACCTTATAGCTTTGACAGAATGGGTATCCAAACCTGTACCTGTCGACAAAAAGCAAGGGAATATATGCGTTTCTACCGACTTTCGAGATCTAAACAAATCCTGTCCTAAGGACAACTACCCCACACCATTCATAGATCAAATCATTGATGCCTGTGTGGGAAGTGAATTCTTTTCATTTATGGATGGTTTCTCTGGGTATAATCAAATCCAAATTAAATCGGAAGACCAACATAAAAAAACTTTTATCTTTCCTTGGGGTACCTTCATGTACAAGAAAATGCCCTTTGGATTGAAAAATGCAGGGGCAACCTTTCACCGGGAAATGAATTTTGCTTTTCACGACATTAAAACCATTGTCGAACCCTACCTTGATGATCTGCCAGCACATTCTCGTAAGAGGATCGATCACCCAGATCACTTGCGTTTGATTTTTGAACGATGCAGATACTACAAAATTCGCTTGAATCCCCACAAGTGCATTTTCTGTGTTGAGTCAGGGAGACTACTCAGATTCATTGTTTCCAACAAAGGCATTCAGATGGATCCTTTGAAAGTTGAGGCCATCGTAAATCTACGTCCTCCTCATTCTATCAGGAAGCTTCAATGCTTGCAAGGGAAGTCCAACTTCCTTCGACGTTTTATTGTAAATTATGCCAAGATTATTAAAGGTTTCATGCGCCTGTTGAAGCAGGACACCCCATTTGTATGGGATGAAATCACACAACTTGCATTCGAGGCATTAAAGAAAGCTTTGTTGTCGGCACCGTTATTGCGCCCGCCAGATTACTCTCATGACTTTATATTGTATCTGGCCACATCTGAGTCAACCATAAGGGTAGTACTAGTACAGGAGGACGATAATCTCCAAGAGCATGTCGTCTACTATCTTAGCCATGCTTTAGTTGGCCCTGAACTTAGGTATTCCCACATTGAGAAGTTGGCCTTTGCAGCTGTGTATGCTGTTTAGAGGTTGCGTCACTAAATATTCCTGAGGACCATGATGGTAGTGGCGGATGTTAATCCTTTCCAATATGTTTTGTCCTGATGGATAGTTGGAGGCAAATTCAATAAATGGATAGTCATTCTTCAGGAGTTTGACTTAGATTTCCAACCCGCCAAATCCAATAAATCCTTAGTTTTTGCTGAGCTCATTGCAGAGTTTCCAGTAGAGGAAGATGTAGCCATTGAAGAAGAATCATTCCCAGATGAGCATATCTTTTTGATCTCCACCTCTAACCCCTGGTACGGAGATATACTTGTCTATCTCTAGACTTTGAAGTACCCTACAGCCTTCTCGCGGGAATAACGGTGCAAACTATGTGTACTTGCCAAAAACTACCTCATTATTGGAGATAATTTATATCGTAGGGGGGTAGATTCCGTTTTGTGTCGATGTATTACCCACGAAGAAGCAAATATTGTCCTAAATGAGGCCCGTAGTGGAGCGTGTGGGGGTCATTTATCTAGGTTAGCAACGGCCCAGAATATCTTACGTGCCGGTTATTTCTGGCCCATGATCTTTAAATATTGTGTGGAAGTCGTGAAGCGCTGTCATCCTTGTCAGCTTTACACCAGAAAGATGCGGTCGCATCCTGATCCGTTATTTCCCGTCATCTCAGTGGGCCCCTTCACAAAGTGGGGAATATATTACGTGACGTGCAACCCAGTCTCGGTTGGGGGGCACAAACATATCATTGTCACTGTAGATTATTTCATGAAGTGGGCAGAGGCAATGCCCACCTATAAATATGATGGGGAAAATGCAGCTTTTTTCGTTTTCAACCAAATTATCGCACTATTCGGTATCCTTAAAGAGATTGTCACTGACCATGGCAGTCACTTCCAAAATAGTATGATGACTGAATTGACCACTATGCTAGGGTTTAGACAAGAGCATTCATCTTCTTTCTATCCTCAAGCAAACAGTCAAGTCGAGGCTGTAAATAAAAACTTGAAGACTATTCTCAACCACACTATTAATGCAGCCCATTCCAATTGGAACATCATGTTGTATCCTGCACTTTGGGAATATCGGACCAATGTGAAAAATTCTACAGGGTTCTCTCCTTTCCAACTCGTTCACAGAGTGGAAGCAGTCACCCCGGTTGAATGCGAAATCCCGTCCTTAAAGATTGATATTCATGTGTTACCTGATACGACCGAGCTGGAAGAACATTTTTTACATTTAGAACATCTAGATGAGCAACGTAGAGATGTGATGACATCAAACGAGGTTCATAAAAATAGGGTAAAAAACCAGTATGATAAATTGGTCAAACCTCAGATTTTTTTCTAAAGGAGAGCTTGTCTTACTTTGGGATCAGGACAAAGAACCCCTGGGGGTAGGGAAATTCAGGTCTATGTGGTTAGGACCTTTTGTCGTGTCAAAAGTGTTGAAGAAAGGTGCATATGAATTAATATATTTTGAGGGGAATAAGCTGCCCGAGCCTAGAAATGGGCTCTACTTGAAAAAATACTATGTTTAGGCTTAGCATTTTTTCCTGTATTTTTATTGTATGTATTTTATGTACAATAGTTCGTTAGTTTGTGTTCTTATACCATCTATTGGTTGTTAAAAATGTCTTCCGAGTGGTTCGTAGGTTTCACATATGGTGCTAGTTGCCACACTTGTAACCTGGCTTCAGCCGCATGGGTCATCTACTTTCTCTCAGGACAGCTAGTTGCCTTTGGAGGTGCTTGCCTAGGTCTTGCTACCAATAATGTGGCCGAATACAGGGCTGTCATTGAGCTTTTATGGGATGCTTTGTCACATGGTATCACTCAGTTGGAAGTCCGACTTGACTCTCAACTGGTGATTTCGCAGCTCAATCGAGATTATCAGGTGTGGAACCCTATTTTACTACGTCAGTTTATGCAAGTTAGGTTATTGGAAAGAAATTTTGAGTTTATTACATTCAATCATATTCCAAGAAATCAAAATTCATTAACTAATGTGTATGCTAATTATATCTTGGATTGGAACTTAACACATATTGCATAAAAATATACAACCGTATACATTACAAAACACATGTACATAAAACCGACAATATATGTGTGTGTGTGTGTGTGTGAATATTTGTCCATATAGATAGGTCAAGTTTCTGATCCTCAGATCCAGTCATAACTGTATAATATACAAAAAATATACAAAAAATGTATCGAAGTCCATAAAATGCTCCTAGGTCTAAGCTTGACCACCCTAGTCATCATGTCCACCCGGGTCACTTGGACCACCCTGGTCCCCCTGATCATCCTAATCACCCTGCTCTCGGGCTTCTTCAACTTCCTCAGCTACAACAGCCTCAACGACGTCGATGTACACAAGTACTTCTCTATCTACCCACCTCATAAGGTGTATCCAGACAGGTGGTATACCAACCACTGTTCCTGCATAGCGGCATGGATATGATCAATACGTAAATTAGGTACTCTTTGGGTAAGCCTGGCCAGCTTTCCCTCAAGAACCCTAATCAAAACATGGTATTCTCTCGCCATAGGACGCACATACATACGTGGATTCCCCACATGGCGGACCAGCCTAATATCTGCATTTTAACATTTTAAAGGAATAAAAACTCTTATACATATGTATATATCTTTATGACTAAAATTCATAAAAATTTAAAAACTTGAAAACAAAAATATCTAATGCTCCCCATGCTCCTCCAGGAGGGAGGACAAGGTTGGTGTCACCTCGGAAATCTATTCCAACATATGGAAACTGTTCCAGTGTTGGTACCTGTCACTCCCACCATAAGTAGAAGTTGTCATCGTATACACTCTGAACCGATCCATTGCCTCCCTAGCAGAGGAATATTTCTCCCCACCTACTCAGTCTAGGCTGATAGGGAGACCGAATTGGTAGTGGTACTGCAGGACTCAAACTAGGCACCCTCTCAAATAAAAAGGCCACCAATATGCTAGAATAACCAAAGTTTTTCCGTCGACCTCTTTTATAGTCAGAGAGCTGCTTCCTCATTATTGGGATTACTCCCGAACACCAGTCATATAGGGCTCCCTATAGATAGTCCAATACAATTCTCATTTGGTTTCGAGTTGCACGGTGAAGTGATGATGACTCTGCAACCCTCACTATAGTACTCGTCAACACTTGTAATGGAAAGCTACGAATATGAACAATAGGGATGTGGATAGGGATGCAGATACCCCTCTTTTGAGTACCAGGCGCACATTATATATCTATGTAGTTCTGTACACTTAGAAGGTCACCGCCTCTACCAATACCTTCCAAGTTAACCGGAGCTCCCTGTCATGACAAACCGGAGATAAAGTAGACATCTTCCGAGGCAATCTCTACAAACTCACCTTGTAGGTCAAACATACCAAGATCATGATCCCAATAGTTTATCATAAACTCTAGTAGACGGACATTCGATCGGATAGGTGAGGTACATAAGAATTTAAGCAACCCACTTTGCCGCATAGCATTTACCGTGGGGGCATCCCGTAGTGCTTCTTGGTCCATGTATTCATGCTCCCTCTCCCTCCACTCAAGCACCATGTTTCAATCTGATAAAAATCCATTTATCAAACATTAATTCATAGAAAAAAATTGTTTTTTTGCCCTACATAGCTTTTTCCTACTTTGCGCAGTGTACGCGACTATTCTTTGGACAAGTCACGTATTGTACGCGACTTGCTTTTGGGCAACCCGTGTACAGAACGTGTGTACGTGACTGTGGATATACCATACCCGCGTACACAACATGACTGCTTTGAGGACGGTGGAAAACAACAAATTTTAGCCAAAAATTGAAATTTGCTTGGATCAAATGAAAGAGCATGGAGTGTAGTTTTACCTGGCACTTGCAGTTTTGAGAATTGTCCACCGAGTTGTCCACAACGAGAAATCAAAGGCAGAGGTAAAACTTGTCTATTTTGGGTAAAAAGTCAAATGGTGAATTTTTTATTTCTATTTTGAACTATTTATAGAAATATTATTTTAAAAGTGGGTTTTTACCTATAGTTCATATTTTTATATAAAAATCAAACTAATACCATGTCTTTTTCTTCAATGTGACAAGTCTAAGGTCGTTTAAAGTTGTTTTTTTGCTCATATAGGATAGGATTTCGGTCATTCACATGCATTTTTTCATTCACACCTAATCCATCTTAATCCTAGAATTACCACTTTAACCACAGACTATGGTATTTTAACCATTAGTACGTCATTTATGCCATTGTTCTTCTGTGGATAGGACTTTCCTCACATGAGTATCCTCGATTAGAACCCACTTATTGTCTTTTGATACTCATGCTGCATTTGTCATAGGTTCAGGGGAGTCTCCTTAGCTATTTTTCATGCCAAATTGAGCCTCATTTTGGTCTCTTTTTCAAGCTATCCTTTTATAAGAGTCCCCACCCTTATAGAGTTTCTTTAGGCCCATGTCTAACTCCTCAAAATAGACTTGACTACCGAGTAAAATTGTCCTTTCAAGCTCGTTAAGAATATGTGAATGGACATCCACATTGGTGGTAGGCTATCTCCTTCTTGGACCATGTGGAATAATATGAGAAAGGATCACTCTCTTTTCTGCGGAATTGAGAAGAGTATTCTCAGGTATAGGTTTATCACTTTTCTGGACTTGAGGGACTAAATTTACAGAAAAGGAACACTTGGTATGAGCTCAGTTTTCTCTTTTTCGTGCTCTGGACCTAAACATGAAAAATATTCCAAGTGTACTTTATGTCTTTGTCATGATCGTTAAACACCAAGAACAAAACATCGAGTTTATTGTTGTAATCCCCATTCCTCGTACTCAAATGGAAATTTCCAAGTGATCTTGCTTTCCTTCACACTAAAATCAAGCTATATGCTGCTCTCGAAGGAGCATTGGGTAGGTGGTAATTTAACCTTTTTCGAACCTCCCTGACTAAGTACGAAAAATGTTCACCTTTTCTTCTATGGAAGTTAAGAGAGTTCTTTTGTGGTATGTTTTACACTTTTTCGGCCTCAGGAGACTAAATTGGACAAAAAAGGACCTCCCCTGGAGTCTTCTTCGAAGTTTTCAGACTCTCTAAACATGAAAACACCAAGTGACCATGTACTAGTTCGGGCTCATAAAATCCACGAATCAGTGACACTATCAAGCATTATTCCCTCTTCTCTTCAAGCTTGTCAAAAAATGAAGACAGACTTGAGTTGACTTTCCTGGACTCGTTAAAATTTAACAGGAAAGATAAGGAAGAAGTTTTCTTTTGATTCTCAGTCGGGGGCAGCATGTCTTCCTTGAACATAGCACTCTTTGTTTTTTCCAATACTCATGTCTCAGTGTTCACTTTCAGTTTAGATATCACTTCGAGTTTCTTACTCCTCCTCTTGTTCGTTATACCTGGGGAATCTAATCATGTATCCTGCATGACAGATAAGTCTAGTTGTATTATCTTCAAAGTTAAAATCTGCCTTGGGTCATCTCCATGTCGTGCTCATTGTTCAGGGATTTAGCCCTGCATCTGATCTGTATCATGATTCCATCATTGTTCTATCTGTTATTACTTGTGTATCCCTTCCTTTATCTGGTTCCTAGTCACTCTTGTGATCCGCTGGAGGATCTATTACCTTCCTCATCATAGTATGGTTTCTCATCAATACTTCCTGACGACGAAGACCTAGAGTTTTTTACGATAGTACCTTAGGATTCACTTTCATTATTGGTGAATTCCTTTGCTTCAGTTGTCAATTATCACCTATTGGTTGACAATCTGTTGAATCCTATCCATGTTCGACTTCAACAACATCTATTCACATGGCCTGGATTTTACTGGTTCTTTTGTATTTTTGACGAAGACCTTAGGTTCATATCTATGGCCTAAGTTGTGCAAGATTATGTTGTGTTCACTTACACAGTTTCCAGATCTTTGAAGATTCATCATTATTGTATATCGTGGCTTCGATCCACCTTTGTAATATACGTTGTCTTGAACCCGTATCATATGATGTACTCAAATATTGTAAAGGATCTAGTGTTCCAGTATATTGAACATGGCATCCTCATATATGACTTTGTATATGACATTACTATGTATTTGTTTCAGGTACTTCCTCTGCTCCATTGGACCTCTGAGTTCTCCAAGAAAATGATTATAATGTATTTCGTCCATCGCTTCCCTCTGACCTCACACATTAGGGGGCATCTGTTATCAACCCAAATGGCACTTCTCCATCTAAGTGCCGACATTATTTATGTTGGTACACAAAAGGACATATTAGGATTGAAGTTTGCCAAAACACTATAGATGGGAATGAATTGAGATGCATTTACTCTTAAACCAGCTTGCTATATAATTTTTCTAAGGGTTGAGTTGCATACGCGATTATCTCCATTGCAACTCGCGTACTGTACGCGACTATCTGCATTACAACCTGTGTACATCCGTGTACGCGGGTTTCCTTTGAGAAATTCGCATATCATACGTGGGTTTCCTATATCAATAGTCGTGTACACCTTAGTTTAATATTAAAAATATAAAACATGATTAATTGAGATTAGTTGGGCCCTAATCCTTTACTATCCCAACTGTTTCAACCGCCCCAACCTTCAAAATCACTCTATTTCCCAAAGTATAAATAGAGGCCTTGGGGAGGGTATTAATCAATGAATATTGAAGAGAAAAATTATGCTAGTGATATATCTTCAGAAGTCTTGGAGCAGCATAACTCAAAGTCCTTTGGTTGTAGAGGAGTCCTTGTCTCAGAAGCTGGGTTGTACTTTTATCTCATTCACTGATTGTTAATAAAGAGAATTCTTCTTCAAACATTATGTTGAGTATATTTCATGTATTGTGGTTAATGAATGTATTTGATTATATATTTCAGTTGCAAACAGGGTATTCGTTTTATTTAACAGTGTCTAAAAACTCTTTACCGAATGAGGTCTCCCGGTTGATGAGAGATAGTGAAATTAGAGAGTCTGTAGACCCGTTGAGGGTGCTACAAAAGACCAGGCAAAAACAAAATGAGGAATTGATTCTTCTAACATTGGCAGTTCCAAAAACACAAGGGATCGGAAACAAGATTCAATTGTTGTTATAACAACGTAAACAATTAGAAGTAATTTCTCGAATAATAATGTAAATTCATTTATAAAAATTTATAATATTTGATTTTATATGCTATTGAACTTATAATACAATGGTTTGAATTTACAGTGCACTATGGAGATTATCAGTGGTGGTCAAGGCAATGTTGGTCCCAATGACCAAACCACTCCACATACACCACATACTGCTCCCATATTGTCCATTGAACAGTCAATAACATTCTTTGCGACACCTCCGAGGGTAGCAGAGGGTGAAGTCGATGCTGCCCCACCCATAACAGATGATGCAGAAGAAGGGGTGGATGCAGGGTTAGATAGAGATGTGGATGCATTTCCATGGATCTTCTCATGTCACTAGCACTGGTTCAATAGTGTGTACATTTTTTATGAATGAAGAACTGGTTCCAATAGAGATAAAGAGGATTCCAGGTCTTTATATATTGTTCAATTTAGTTTTTAGAATTTGTGTCTAATATATTGATGGCATTAATGTTTTGCAAGAAATGACATATTTTATAAACATATGAATGATTTGGCCTTGGAGATCTTCAGGCCCACCACTCGCACAATGTGGAATAAGCAACCAAAATCTTTAAAGGATGATCTAACTAATTGCTTGGTTGGTCTGTTCGGAAAAGATACCTTCGATACATCGAAGGTCCTACAAAAGACTGGAAAACATCTAAAGATTGTTTGAGACTAGTATAGGGTTCACCTAGAAAAGAACCCTAGGTATGAGTGCCCTCCAATGATTCCACCTATGGAGTGGAAAGCCCTGGTGGAAGATGGAAAAGAGAAGGGTCTGAGAAAATAAAAAAAGATACCACCAGCTGGAATAGGGAGGTATGCAATACATTCCAAAATGTAGTGGTAAGCCTTATTATTACTAGTTTTTATATCAAATTTGGTACATCGACTAACGTATTTAAAAACTTGACTAGGCTCTTGGACACATCTAAGGCCACCAAGGCAAGAATTGAAAAAAAATGGCCAACACAAGCTTGGGCCTGGTGGTTACTCGAACTTGGCAGACCGATATGTAAGTATCGTAAAACTCGAATCCGCATCCAAATATCATACATATAATTATTTTTGTTTTGTTCTGGAAAAAAAATGTAAAATTAATGACATCATGCAATATGAAGGTCGATCGGTTCAAAGAATTTCCTAGTGTGGATTACATGAAGCTTGGCTTCGAACAAGGCTTTGACGCCATTGTTGAACACCGAAGAAGCTTGTCTGGGCATACTGCACAATCTTCTATTGATCCATCTAGTGTGCAGGTATGTAAAAACTATATAGTTTAATGATAATTTATTAATGCTCATGCAATTTATTCCTTATAAATAAATTAACATAAATTATTTGTTCCTTTTTGAGCAGGAAAGTAATGATCCCGTTCATGTCGAGGATGTACATAGCCAACCAAACAAAGATCATGCTTCGATTCCTGGTAATGAATTTATTAATGTGCTACTATTTTTTATAGACCATTGTAGATGATGAACATTAATTCTAATTCTACACAATTCAACTGCAGAGCATGTAGATGCAGATAACATTGAACAGGTTGGGCCTGTACAAGATGATGTTGAACATATTGATGTGCCCATGGCAGGTAAAAACACAAATTCATAACGTTTTTTTTAAATGAATTACTCGTATTTATCAAAATATAAATATATTAATAATGAAAGATTTTGACATTATTGCAGAAATTCATCGCACCTCGCCGGAAGTTCAACCTTGCGAGTAGACTAGTAGGGAGACCGAGGATCAGATTCTGGAAGATGTGACTCTAACTAAATATTTAAAGAGAAGAAAAGTAAAAAGGAAGAGACTAAACAAATTTTGAGTAATTCTTATTTATAATAAAAAAAAATTCATGGTTTTTTCCTCTGTTTCATGAATGAATATTTAAATGAATGCTTTAATGAATGGTTTACTGATTTTTTTTGTTTTCAGCGATTGACTAAATGAATGGTTTTTTCAGTTGTTGAATGATTTAATGGTTTAATGAATGATTTAAATAATGATTTAATGAAAGCATATTTCAACTATTGAGTAAAATAATTTGCAGTAGATGCATTATTATTTGGATTGTGAAATAGTGAAATAAATTGTTATTTGCGAGTAGATGCATTGGATTTGGGGGGTTGAGAGTGATGTGAGGAGGGGGAGGGGCCATCAGAGCTTCCACCTTCACGTGGTTGGTCATGTTTAGTAGAGAATATTAAATTATTCTCAAAACAGAGAGGAGCTCAATGAATGGTAAGGAAGAATACATTAAAAACATCTATTTCTATAATTTTAGTGTATAATTTTCACTATTGTTATTTGACTCCTCCATTGGAACTTGTTACAGATATCGTTGAGAAACATTTCCATAGTTAAGAGGCAAGAAATGGCGTTTTGATGAGATCGATGGCCTTATATAAATAGTGTTTTTGGTTATCCATGTTTTATTAGGTGATCTATTCTTAACAATTAATTTACTTGAATAGTTGAATAGTATTGTAATTTACATTGTAATAGAATTATATTTATTTAGATTGGTTTTGTTATTTTCATAAACAAACATAAATTTATTGGATGGGTCCTAACATGAAACTATTGCAACAGGACAAAATATGAAGTATGTTGAATGATGTTTTGAAAGGTAAAGCATAAGAAGATAGTGTGAAGATCCACAAATCAAGGTATAATTATGTTTTCTTTTGTTTGATTGAGCTGTGTATTGGGTATTTATGCATGTGCACACACATACATTTAGTTGATGATGATGATTACCATACATTGAGGCAAACTTTATTCTATCTGATCTAAATAATTACCTTAAATTGTTTGATTTATCAGGATAACTGGCCCCTTGGTAATACTTTACCAATTCCATATAGCTATGAATTCCATATGTACGTGAAAATATATCGGAAATGGCCATTTGTCGTTAGACATATGGCTATGAATTACATTTTATTCATTCGTCATATTCTTTGAACATTGAATCACCCAAGTAAAACTTATATGCATGTGCATGACATTGAGTTGAAGGATCATAAGAGGGCACACTATTTTCTTTGTGAGTGAGTCATGTTTTCTTTCTTTTATTTTAAATCTAAATTCTAAATAAGGGATTATTTTTTCATTTCAAATTACACCACGATATCTTCCACTTGTACCCATGTCCTCCATAAAGCAATGATGGATGATTACAAGTAGAAGAAAACCCCAACCTCCAAAATCCCATAAGATGCAATGTTTCACCTTGTCTCTCTTTCTTCAAGATACCAGTTAGAAATTTAGATTTAACTAAACGTTAGTGGTTTGTTTCTTTCAAATCCCATTTTTCCATGCATCCGATGGAAAACGCTATGACTTATTGAGAATTGTTGTTTCTCTAAATTAGTAACTCCGAGAGTTAAGTCACTATTCCTACTATCATGCTATATTTTCAGGAACATCCTTGGCTTAGAGAAGATGAACGTGAGACACATTGTAGTATCATGGACTATCAGAAACTAACTTTGAATCTTGTACACATGCATCCAAAAATGAACGCCCACCTTTGAGGGTTGTTTTGTAAGTTCTCTTCTTTGAGCAGCTCCAACTAAGGAATTCCATTGTTGGATCATAAATTGTTGTAGATATTGCTTATCTAGCATGTATTTCTTGATTGAGTATGTTGTCATACTATGGAACCTTGGGCCTTTTTGTGGAAAGTGGAGATGGCTGGAATGGACCTCTCAGAGAGAATCCGGCCCTCATAATGAATATGGATACATATAAGTCTAAAATGAATGACCTGGAAAGAGAGTGTGCTACCATGAGACAGGAAATACAAAGGCTAAAGAAACCTAAGGAAGAACTAAGTAGATGGGATTTTAATTTCATGTCAAATTTTGACTGCAAATTCAAGTCTCAAGTGTATGAATCTCAAGAAAGGAATATTTTTTTCTGGTCAAAGTTTGGATGGAAGAAGCATAAAAGCTACAAGGAGCTCTAGACATCAACACAGCTCTTCAACTACACAAGCTCAACCAACCAATATTTCTTTTACGTAGTAGAAATTTGTATCCAAAATACCAAATAATCCTTGTCAAACATTGTTCATTTAACCAACATCTAATCCATTATCAAACAGTTTGACCTCACTTTTCTCTGGCTTCTTATTCATAAATATTCGTGGTTGTTGTATGATGTTTCCATTTCCCAATTTTGAATTTATTTATTACACTAAGAAAGTATAAATCTCTGCATGTTGAGGACTTAGGTACAATAATGATAATGTTATGCTTGTAATTATAGGTCGCATGGATATGTTTGGATATTTTTTGGGTTTTATATAAGATAGGTGTTCAAATTGAGCAATGTAACTCTAAAATGAGGTGTGAATCTGGTACCTTGAATTCATAGGATCTATTATAATGTTTTACAATCAGATTCCTAAACATGTATGCCTAACAACCATTAGGATTGTATCAAGAATTCCCTTATAATTTCAAACCAACTAACAAATTGGGAACTAAATGATCCAATAACCATCACCTATACCAAGGATGACTCAATTAGTGTGACACAGTAAATGAAAAAATCATGTGCATACCATATTATTGTGCAACCATAATAATAATCCATTAACAATTTAAATACAAAGTGAACACTCTGCAAATCAATTCACCAATGTGCAAATATTTTTCATGCCATCCACTTTTTCCTATAACACTCCCTATGATCATAGGTGTGGTCATAAGCCATTTTAGATCAACATCTACAAAGCAATTCACAAAACAATGCAAAGGGATGACGCTGCTAGAAGACAATCACTACAGGGATGAAATGCTAAACCAAAACCATTAGATCCATCAAAACATATCCACACGTCCGATAGAGTGTGATGGAGGGACTACTTTAAGCTTGATGCACATAGATATGCTTAGAATTGTTGCTTCTATGACCTCAAGACTCCCTAGATTCAAAGTTCAGGGATGCATACTACTGTTCTAGGGTACAAAATGCACCCATATCTTACAACGATGCCTGCTAGAAAGATGATATGAGTCAATGTATGTCCAAATTCCATGTTTAGGATTGTTTATAACTATTTTACCCATTAATTTTGTCAAAGATCTAATAATTAGGGCTGCAAAATGCCTATAATTTGCTCAGAATTAACTCAAAAGTGCCTAGATATTTTTTTATGGTTGTTCACATTCTATTTTTTAATGGCTATTTACACCCTCTTTACTGTTAAAAATTTCCTTTGAGTTTTGAAATTTACCCAGATTTGTATTTTAGCCTTTATGTCCTTTTATACCTTGTTTCATGACAAAAAAGCACCCAAAATGTTGTTTGAAAGGCATCTTGGGGCTACAATATTCCCAAACCATTGATTAGATGCTACATGGGATCTAAACTTCATCCAAAATGTCGGTAAACCACCCATAATTACTGCTTTTCCATGGAGCTTCCCCACTCATGCCTAGATTTGAGAATAAGGTCCTTATGTTACTCACCACTGTTGTTATAAGGGTGTAGAAGGTCCCAAACTGCCTAGAAATTACCACAAAGTTGTTCTAGACACAAATATGTCGAGGAATTACACATATCATCAAAGGTTTGGGGTTGTTTAGAGCTCAATGATGACATGACAATACCCAAATGTGTTCAGAACTATTCATGGTTGTTGTTTGATGTTATTTTTTAGATTGTTATGGTGTGAGGTATGCTCAAAAGAGCATTACTCATGTGCTCACATATTTTCTTTGTGCATGTACCAGTGTGTGTGTGTGTGTGTGTATAGTATGCATAGTATAATGTAACATGTTATGTAGATAGAGATATAGATGGATATTTAGGGTCATTATTGTTGTTCATTACACCAGACTTCCCATAGACATAGATTTACTTCTCTAATATCCACAAACTCTACCCAGAACAAACTCAAAGTCATATCAGACTTTCTATATATCATTGTTTACTAATGATACTTATTATAAAATGTTCCCATGAGTGATATCTTTTCTATTTTGGCTTGGGGGGGGGGGGGGGGGGGGGCGCTGATAAAGATGTTGATGCTCACTTTCTTGAATTGTGTGGTGTTCTCAGGTTGAATTCCTTTGAAACTACAAGGAAACATGAATATAGATGGGAGGTTTGTGAATTCTTGTAAAACATGGCAGAGTATAGAGGCAAAGGTATGTGGTCAATCCCAGAATCCCTTATTTCCTTTTATTTGTTTTCCCATAGATTTCGTTGCATCGTAAGACAATATTAATTTCCAGTTTCAAAACTCTCCTACTATTAAATTTCTAATCAACAGCTTCCGTTGTAGGACAACAAAATTAAATGTAGGCATTTCATTACAAGAAATATGATAGGCATTTGAGTTTGATGGGAATACGAAAGGTCAAAAGACAGAAAAAGTTAGATAGGGTTGTGAGGAAAATGGAATCTGAAGCGTTGTTTCCCTATCATTCCGCATTCAAAAACATATATGCTATGAGTATATTGTTATCTGCCCAAGTTTATATTTCTCCACTTGTTGGGCTCACGATGGTACAAACTCTTCTCTTACATAAAACGTATCCCATTTGGCTTCCAAGGATTTCCATGCCCTTGTCACTGCTTACCTTTTTTAAAGATGCAGTAGTTTTGTAATTTGTTTCTTAATCTCATATCTTGTTCAACTTTCATGTATGATTGTGCAGTGGAAAACCTGTGTTTATATTTGTGCTTATCCCTGTAGGTTGTGAGTTGGGCATGGTGCACATTGGTATTTTCAATTTCCATTGTAACTTCCCCCCCCAACATCACTGTGCACTTTATTACTCATAATTGCTAATTTGTTACAAAGTCTTCTTTGTGCAAATATTTTATTAGGAATTTATATATCTCTTTATTGCTTCCAATTTATCACCGAGTTTAAAGTGGTCACTTAGAGCAAACATCTCAACTCTAGAATACAAAAGAAGAATAATTGCATTGATAATTATGGTAACAAAGTATTGAGATCTGCTTGAAAAAATAAAGATCTATTTGGTACTTTATTTCTAGAAGGCATTGTTTGAATGCTTAAGTTATAAAAACTGTTTATTTTTGTTGTTTTTCAGGCAATCTTCTAGAGGTATCCACGGCCTGAAAAAGAGTATAAGTCATTTTCACTGATTTACAATGATAGATCACTATATTTGGTATGACATGTTTTCACTAAAAGCAACAGTTTCACATTTGTTGGAATAAAAAACATTAACATGGAATCCAATTTGAACTTTGCATAACATCTAGAATGTTCCAAGTATTTATTCTTCAATAGATACAGTACATTTTTTTGATTTTTTCTTCATGCACAAAATTTAGATTTTTGAAGTTTGTTTTTAAGGGGTAATTTTACTCAGGTGCAACTAAGGGCATGCTATTTTTTTTATTTCAGATTTGCAAGGATAAAGATGAAGTAGAAGTTTGGTTTGTGGGGCTTAAAGCATTGATTTCACGTGGTCATCATATAAAATGGAAAACAAACTCAAAAAGTGATGGAGCATCATCATCTGAAATGAACCGTCCTATTACTTACACTAGGAGAAATTCCCCTCTGAGCTCCCCTTTTGGTAGTGCAGACAATATACAAAAGCTACAAAATGATCACTTGGGACTTTGAAATAGTCCTTTGTCAAACTCTGATTGTTAATTTCCAAGTAGGAATCAACATGTTTTTCTTTCTCAAGCAGTTTTTAGATCAGTAGATACAATGTTTCTTCATGCTCTATGCTGTTGAAATTTAGTCAACATTTGTCTGTTGGAGTGGCATTTGTTCCCTTGTTAGTTCAGGATTGTGGAGACATGCACCGGAGTCAGAGTTCTTACTGGAGTCCTCCTCGACATGGTTTAGAGAAGGATTTTTGTGATGGGATATTGTATGCTGTGCCACCAAAAAGTTTCTTTCAGTCTAATTTTGTTGAAGGTTCTCTTCATTCAGTGTCATCAGAAGCGGGTTTAGATAGTATAAATGGACATACAAGAGTAGCAACAATGGATGCTTTTAGAATGATCCTATCTAGTGCGATAAGTTTAAGTCAAGATGATGGGGATGCCTTGGGAGATGTAAAAAAGCTATTTGAAGATGTAAAAAACTTAGATGTGAATACTAATGTTAAAAATTAGTTCTGGAGAGTATACTAATGTGCATCAAGTCTTCATCCCGGGATCCCATGTGGCCAGCAGGCCTTGAAATACTTTCATTGTCAGAATACTTCCGTTCCTTCAAAAATCGATCCACCTCAGAAGTGAGTTTCCTATCATTTTCAATTGTAGTTCCAAGTTCAATGCCTTGCGATGATTCATTTGATTTTCTACTTGTTAATTTTTCCTCACTTAATTTTTCCTAGGAAAAGTACTAGTGGTTAATAGTCTAACTTGGTGTGGTATGCTTGCACCATGCCCATTTTCACTAAATACCAAATCTTAGTTTTTGAACTGCTATGTTGCTATATATGTCCCCAGAAAGATCCTTTTTGGAGACCCTTAGTAGTACAAGACTACAATTCGTATCCACAATAATTATTTCTTCTATTGGGACAGGTGAAGATCTCAAGAGAGTTGAAAGAATTTTTCCTTTTTGTCTGAAAATATCTTCTTCAATTATTCCCACAGCCAAATAATTAAATAAAGAGGGATCTATCCAGCTTGTTATCCCTTCATTGTAAAAGTCTTTACTTTTGTCAAATAATAATCTTTAGGATTAAATTTAGTTATCGAATGTGTGGTTCCTGTTCCAAGGGAATGTGACTTGGGCCTCTCCATATTCTAAGCGTTTACTTCATCACTTGGTTGATGAAATGTCCGAAACTAGTATTGTCCATACAGAACTAGTTAAGTTATAAAAAATATCTCTACTTTTTTTTTGAATAAATGAAGTTATAACAAAAAAATTTAAACTCATTTTATATGTAAGAGTGAATTTTTCCTTCCAAATTTATTTTGCTAAATTTGAACATGAACCACATGAATTTGATAGTAAACTGGAAGATAAAGAGAGCATGGTAAAAGAGTGAAGTTTGTCTATCTTAGTTGTCCTTTCTTCGTGGAAAGTTGAGGCATTTGAATTCAATTTTCCATGACTTTTAGGCATGGAAGTTTTCTTTTCTCACATTTTGAAATGATATTTGCATTTTTGCTAATGATCTTAATGTTAAGTTTTAGACTTTGAAACTTTCTTAATGGGGGTATCTTAAGGTATGATTTTAAAATTTGTATCTGTTAAGTGATATTGACACTTCCAATTTTATCTTAAATTTGTTTTTCATTTTCTAAAGACTTTTTCATTTTTCTGGAACTGGAGAAAAGCTTGATCCAACAAGCATGGCATTGTGAACACATAATCCACTGTTGGTATTTTTATTTAACTTTGATGTTGGAAAAGGTAAATTGGGTAGAGTTCATCAGCACGAGCCTACTTCAAGTGCTTCATTGCTATCCTTTTGGTGATCAAGTGTGCTCATCACCTTTAATCGTAGTCACCCAGTGTCTGCTTAGGATATATGTAGTATATATTTGAAATATGAGAACAATGTTCACAGATTCCTAAGATTCATATAATTCCAGAGGCCTTAAAATAACTTTTCAAACTCCCTCAGTGATGTGTACTCCTTGGTAAATCAATTGCTTGATCAATCATAAACATAATGCTTGGTTACCATTTGTTTAGGTTGTTTCTCATCCTCTGCCTACAGTGGATTTTAATCATCCCATTTTATACCTCCTAGCTATTCTTCGCATGTATAGAATTAGATGGGTTTTAGTGTTTGATGCAAATAGCCTGGCTTCGAGGTTCTTTCCCAAGGAAAAAATGTTTTTATTGAAGAAATCCCATTTGAAACCATGAATTTTGGTGGTGTTGATCCTAATCACTTCAAGGGTAAACATCAATATGCTCCTGTTACTCGAAAGGGTTACTGGAAGGTATGTAATAGAATCATGTTAGTTTTCTAGGTTTAAGATTGATTGTATTTAAGGATAAACACATGCATACCATGTTCTTTGTATGAGTCATAGTTACTAGTAGGTATATCATGGGATTATTCTATTCTAATAAATCGATTTTTCTATTTCCTTCAGTTTGACATGGGAGACTTCCTCATTGATGATCAATCAACAAGTCAGCATATAGTCCATCTTATTCAATTGGGCACATGATTGATTCTTAAGGAATCTTATGAAAATATTGATGGCATTTTATGAACATTTAGCTGCAGGTTTCTATGCTGGAGGTTGTGTTTCTATTGCATATTTTGGAACTTGTTTGCTAGTTGGTCCATCGGTAAAGCTTGGATACCTTTTATCTTTTGGAAATTTCTTGTATAAGTTAGTGGTATTTTCTAGGTCTGTGCACGATAAAAGAATATAAACCACAAGGGTGTGGCACATTTGATGCTTGTATGCTCAAGCAATCAATGAATTCTCAATAATGCTCATTTGATAAATTGATATGTTATCTTTGTAGTATGAAAGATATATAGTTGAACCCTCATGAAACACCATGAAACCCTTAAGAATGATCGAAAGGTATCACTCACAAAACAAATCACTTAGTATCTTTGTTTTGATCAACCATATCTTGACCACCTCGGCATATTGGGCATACTATATTCATGAATTTTACTGTTTATATTGCGTCTGTCAGTGTAATTACTTCTTTAGATTATCATGATGTTGGGGCCACTTCCTAGCAATCATTATTTCAAAACCAATAAGGAAAACCTATACTTCCAATATAGATCTCCCATATGTCACAAACAATAACATGAATAGGTTTTTTTGCATAAGTTTGGTTCATTGTATTTATGTGATAAAAGTTTGATGGTTATCTCCATAGATTATAATGATAGATTTCTACCATAGATTATCATGATAGATTATAAAGTTTGGAAAATTTATTTCAAAGATAGATTTCTACCAGCCATCTTTGAGAATTTGAATTGAAAGAGTAGAAAATAAGTGTACAATATCGTTTACTTTAGAGCAATTTACTCTGCTAGGTTTGATGTTCAAGGGAACTTGTCATCTACCTTGTGTACGAAGGAATAAACTAGCTTGGAAAAAGGATGAAGAGGAGGATTTGAAGGTGGAACTTCTTGTAATGAAAACTTCATTTTGATTTTTTATGTATATTTTTACTAGTAAACACTTTTATTGCATATCCATGGATCACTGGCTCATTTTGAGGGAAGTTTTTCTTCACAAATAAAAGTATGCATATATTTCCAATGAGATAAACCAATGTAATCCCATGGAAATGGATATTGGAACATGGGAAATCTATACTTGACAAGTTTTGTATGCCATTTGACTTGAAGGATAAATGGTGTAATATGAAGAAGAGTAATTATTGAAGCATGTACATACATGGATGAATTAGACTGATGAATGGCAATCTTTCAATTTTTTTTTGTTAATTACACAACTAGGCATCGCTTTTCCGATGGTCATTGGAGGATCTCTGATGCTTTTGTTGAAGATCCAACACTTTTAGCCGTTGGTCGGCCGATGCAGGACCGTTGGATCTTCGACGCATTCCCAAAGATTTCCGACGGGTCTGCCATGCCTCCAACACTTCAACCTGTC
Organism: Pseudotsuga menziesii; assembly: GCA_001517045.1. Classification (NCBI taxonomy): domain Eukaryota; kingdom Viridiplantae; phylum Streptophyta; class Pinopsida; order Pinales; family Pinaceae; genus Pseudotsuga; species Pseudotsuga menziesii. Next base: position 352,567 of record LPNX010955709.1, read on the forward strand.
GGAAGTCTGACTCTCCACCCATCGTTTAACCGATGGTTAAGTGTCAGACACGCGATGGTTTATGCAAGTTTTTGTGACACTTTTAGACACAGAAAAATGTCAAATATTTGACACCTTAGGGGTGTCAGATCTTCGATAGGAATTGGAAAGATGTCAAATATCCGACGTTATGCCACCGATGGCAAACAAAATTCCTGTGTCAGATAACCGAAACGAAAGGGTCAAATTTCAAACATGCAAGCTGTCGGATTTTGCGCTCAATTTTTGTTTTGAAAGCTTGATTTAGGAAACCCCCTGAAGATGAAGGAAGTTTTATACGTACCAGGTCTAAATAAGAACTTACTTTCTATCTCAGCATTAGATAAGAAAGGATATAGAGTTGCATTCATAGATGGAAAAGTACTCATGTGGCCTAGAGGAAAGTCAACTGAAGATGTAGTTGTCATCGGTAAAGAAGAAGGAGGCCTGTATAAACTCAAGGGACATTTAGAAACAAACCTTGTTCATGAGACCACTAACCATAGTGAGCCATGGCATAGGAGGTTTTCCCACATAAATTACAAATCACTACCTCATGTGAACAAAGTAGTGACAATATTACCAGACTTGAAGATCAACCATGAATGCATTTGCAAAGGATGTGCAAAAGGAAAGAATATCAAGAATCCATTTTCAAAGAGTGAAACAAAAACTAAAGGTACGTTGGAATTAATTCATTCATATGTATGTGGTCTAATTTCCTCCACATCCTTGAGTGGTTTTGAATACTATATTGCATTTATTAATGACTATTCAAGAAAAACATGGATATACTTCTTGAAAGAAAAGAACGAAGTGTTTGAAAAATTGAAGGAATTCAAAGCCTTGATAGAAAACCTTTCAGACAAAAGAATAAAGACACTTCGATTAGACAATGTCGGAGAATATACTTCAAAATAATTTGAAGCCTTTTGTAAAGATGCTGGAATAAAGAGGGAACTAACTACTCCCTACAATCCTCAACAAAATGGTGTTGCGGAAAGAAAGAACATAACCATCATGGAGGCAGTGAAGACAATGATATATGATCAAGATCTTCCAATGCATCTATGGGCAGAAGCAACAAGAATTGATGTCTATATACAAAATAGAATATCTCATAGTGCCCTTGGATTCAAGACTCCAGAGGAGATGTTCACGGGAAAGAAGCCTGAAGTAAGTCACCTCAAGATATTCGGTTGTCCAGTATATGTTCACATACCGAAAGAGAAAAGAACCAAGTTGGACCTTTTTGGAAAAAAAGGGAATATTTGTTGGATACTGTGAAGTATCCAAGGCATTTAGAATTTACATTCCTAGATTCTATCACATGTAAATTAGTAGAGATGTAACATTCGATGAAGAAGCAACTCTCAAGAGATCCAGAAAATGTCAACATGAAGAAGAATATGAGGAAGATGCACCTCCCAGAAATGTAGAGGCTACCTTCCTCCCTGAAGATGAAACACCTGCAGATCATGATATGATAGAACCACAAGAACCTCCCACGATGGAGATATCACGGAAGAGAAAGCATGCTTGGGAAAGATAAATTATAGAAGAAGCAGAAAGATATGGATCTCCATAAGGCTCCACAAGGATAAGCAAGAAGCCCACGCCATTTTCCAACTATGTAGATTTAATGTGTGATATTGTAGATCAAGAACCTACAAACTATAAAGAAGTTGTACAGAAGAAAGAATGGGTAGAAGCAATTACGGAAGAATACCAATCAATAATGAAGAATGATGTTTGGGATATAGTTCCCAAACAAGAAGGAAAGAGCGTGGTATCTTCCAAGTGGATCTACAAGATAAAACATGCACCTGATGGAAGTATAGTGAAATACAAGGCAAGATTTGTGGCTAGAGGTTCCTCTCAGAAAGAGGGAATTGATTATGAAGAAACATTTGCACCAGTAGCAAGGTATACTTCAATGAGATCCATCATGGCACTTGCGTCCATGATGAAGTGGAACTTACACCAGATGGATGTAAAGACAACCTTCCTGAATGGTGTGATTGAGGAAGAAATATACATAGAACAACCATAAGGATTTGAAGTTGAATACAAACGGACTCACGTATGCAAGTTGAAGAAGGCCCTGTATGACCTAAAGCAAGCTCCTAGAGATTGGTATGGAAGGATAGATAGTTTCCTGACGAGCTTGGACTTTACCAAGACTAAAGCTGACCCTGACCTTTACTTCAATGTTATAGAAGATGAACCTGTCATACTATTACTATATGTGGATGACCTATTTTTTACAGGGAATGAGAAACAATTTGTAGAATGCAAGAAGAAGCTCGATGAGGAATTTGAGATGAAAGACCTTGGGTTAATGCATTATTTTCTTGGTCTAGAGTTATGGTAGAACTCAGAAGGAATCTTTCTCAATCAGGCAAAGTATGCAGTAGAAATTTTGAAAAGATTTAATATGTTGGAATGTAAAGCCATGGCCACACCCATGGATACCAACCTGAAGTTGTTGGCTGATGAATCATCAGAATTAGTGGATGTGACTCAATACAGACATATTATTGGGTCGTTGATGTATCTAACAAATACCAGACTAGACATTTGTTTTGCTGTGAACACCTTGAGTCAGTATCTAGTTCAAACTAGACATGTTCACCTGGTAGCTGCAAAACATGTGATGAGATATCTGAAAGGAACAATAGACTTTGATCTATACTATGATGGAAACCATGACTACAGATTGTATGGCTATACAGATGCAGATTGGGCTAGAAGTGTCTCAAACAAAAAAAAGCACATCAGGTGGATATTATTGTCTGGGGTCTTGTTGGCCGAAAATACTGACCTAGGCCAACAATGAAAAGACAACCCATACACTTGACTTACTGCGATCTTGTATATGTTTGGAGTGACTGTCTCTCATAGGATCAAGGCCCTGCTCCCTGTATAATGTGCTCTCAAAATAGAGAGTCTCTTTAGGTATATGTGGCAAGATTTACTTAACCAAATCTTCTAACAAATAAGAGAGATTCAACCTAAAGACTAACTAATGCTGAAGGCTATCTTAAACTAAGTATAGAAATAGTAGCTCCTAATTCTATCCTATAATGACCTAAATGCAAGCTAACTATCTCAGCCGAGAGCATGAATTGTTGATTTGGCAACAGGTCTCGATGTATAAAGGTGATCTATAATTCTGAAATGTTAGAAAAGTCTACAATTAACAGAACTAAATCTAAATTAACTCACAATAAGATGATATCTCATTACAAGATAATTTGAGCAGAAAATAAAACCTGTTATCAAATAAATCTAACACAGTCTTGAAACATACAGATACAATCATATACTAACATGAAGACAGAACAAGATCAGCTTACACAGTTAATAATTCATGTAACACAGTTTCATAATCAATTGAAAACATGAAGAAGCCCACTCACTTTCAACATAGTAACAAATCATTCACATTTCAAGACAATGTAATCATCCGAGATCCTATGAAAGAATATTCCACATATAATATGACGATATATATATATATGAAAATGAAATTTAGCAAAGGAGAACCATCATTAGCACAGTATAAAGCAACTTGAAGACTTAGCTAAGGTCTTCACTATTCTGCAGCATCAAGTAATCTTCAGAAAAAGTTCAAAAAACACTAGCACAACAGAATGTAATATAAAACTGTAGAAATATCAATTCTCCATAAGTCTTAGGAATCAAACCCTTTAATCCTGTTTGAAACTTGTTTATAAAGGGAACTGAAAACAACAACTAATTCTCCTATTTCTATGGTAGTATATCGATTTCATTCAAATATAGGTCAAAGACAAGACTATAATCATAGGCATGTCGTTGTGTAACCATCAGGAGGGAATAACGCGCCATAAAAGTTAACTTACTGGATAAATTCAGTGTCATATTCCCCAAAACATGTCAATACTATATTCGATAATCCATACTGATGATGATTAGAAATAGGAGTGTAGAAACAGTAGAATAGCAATCAATTGCATTTTCGAAGCGACCTCCAATGAGTAACTCCATGTAGTCAAAAACCACAAATACAACATGGCATCTAGCTTCATCTCACCGACTCATTAATACCTGTAAATTTTAAACAGAATCTGTTAACAAAGTGCAACTGATAACCATATAGAAATGAATGGGATGTTTGCAGAATTTTAATTCTGCAGATATCCTCATTAAATAATCAAACTATGCACCAAGAGCAAAAACTGACAAAATTAAGATATTACTAACCTGTGGAGGCTAATTCAAACTCATCTGCATGCATAATCGAAGATTTAAAACATAAGACAAAAATTGGAATTCATTGCAGAAAACAAAATGTCAGATTTTTAGAGCTGATTCGACAGACAGTCGAATTGGCACACTTCTCCTCACCTCATCTAGCTTGGCTTTGAATCTAACAGCCTTGATCTTGGCAATCTTATTCTGTTTCTTCAACCTTCGATTTCTTAATAGAAGCCTTTTAACTTGATATTTATACTTCAGCTTCTTCTCCCTCAACAAATTCCACTTCTCAATCCAAGAGATTAAATCAGTTTTCAGACCTGTGATTTCATCCATAGCAAATGCCTTGATAACTTACGCCTCCTTTAAGTCAGTTTCTAGAGATGAGATGACTTGGGCATAAGGTTTTTGATTGATTTGTTCCTTCGCTCCTCCATTTGACCCTCCTCTGTCTTCCTCAACTATGTAGGGCTTCTGATCAATTTCTTGATCACATTCATGATTTACTTGCTAAATATCAACAACATTATCCCCGGAGATAGACACATATTTCAGATCTAGGAAAGCTGGACCAATGGGAACTGGATTGGGACGCGGTTCCAAGGAGGTACTTACTTCAATAACAGGGATATCCCCAATGCTCAGGTCTCTTCTGGAAAACAAGGTAGTTGTCACACTACGAGTAGTCCCACGAATAGCCCGATTACTCAACACTCGACTAATTTGGTCTTCAGCCAGTTTCTGACTAATGTTAGCCTATGATTGAGGAAGCTCCTTACTTTGACAGGGTATTGTGATTGCTGGTTTCCTTACTCGAGGTTGATAATTACGAACATAAACTTCAGGTTTTGTTTCAGACTTGAATTTAACATCATAGATACTTAGGGTTCGGCTAGGTTTAGATACTTCATCGTCCAGATTACCTTGAGAACCAGACTCTTCTAACTCAGGCTCGGTTTCTTCAGTGTTGATACGCCTACGTCTAGTTCTAGGCCTTCGTCTGGGCCATTCTTCATTCTCACCAAACCCATTACACATGGCGAAAGATTCCCAAGTTTCCCCTAATTCTCCTAGCTGGTATGACACGAGTATTTTAATCAATTCGTGATGAAACAGACTCCTCTCCTTATCCCCTACGTTAATTTGATAGGTGCGGGCCATCTTGTGCAAACTATTCAAGAAATAGTATGGCATATTCATAGGACGTCCCTTAAAAATCATTAATATTTGGAGGTGGTAGAATTAGGTTTGAGAAATCCTACCCTCATAGGTGACGTACCCGATGATCAGCTTGAGCAGATAACACCATTTTTTCATGAGCAGTCGAGAAGGGAAACCGGATTTATACTTCGTTTGTAGGTGAGCTGGAGTGAGGAACTCCTTCCAGTCATCATTTTTTACATGCTTACCCTTATACCAACGTTCACCTGTTTGTCGTAAACCAAGGGCCTGGGAGACAAACTCTTTCGTCAGCCTTAATTTGATATCCCCAACCTAGGATTTAATCCCATCAAACGATGCTGGAAATGCCCTGGAAGTTGCCAAGTTGAACCCAGAGAACTTCTATAAAAACCCTAGCCATCCAACCCTAAGTATTACCTTGCGGCATTCCGGGGTAGCATCCAAATACTCGTCGCCTATAAGTTCAAATCTCGACACAGGAGGCATGGTACTGATTACACAAACTTCCAAGATTTTCAAAAAACAGACTGAAACACACAGTCGATTTATCTAGAGTCCACACATTTCAATTAACAGTCCAAATTGACCTATTTTACCAAAGCACTATAAATTTCCCTGCAAAGTCATCATACCTGTGAGTTGATAGGTTAATGGGGCTTGGAAAACACTTACCTCACCATATTGATCCACGGGAAAATTGAGCAAGCGATGGCTTAAGTGTGATATTTGCATGATGGCAAATCGACAGATGGCAACCCTCTAGGTTACACGGATATCAAAACCCTGATTTCATTCATAGCATCAACACTGATTAACATTCTTCATAATGTTGTGATAGCCTAGAAAACTCATCGTTTCAAAACATAGTTGAATGGTTACAATGCCCTAATCCTTCATCATCAAATATCGCAATAATAAGGTTATTAAATAAAAATGTAATTGATGTTATTAGGATCAGGGTCGATATTATAATGACAAGGAAACAGTTGATAATGTAACCACACCCATATCAAAACTCTGAAAATCATCTTAGCCCCTTATGATAGACTTTAATACTGTCTCACTTCGAAAATACAAAATTCATAATAAGGATAAGTGTATAATAATATGAAACTTACGAAAATTATATTAAATACACTTTTATCCTTATGATTAACATGATGAAATAAATATTTTAGAAGTGAAAAAGCTTGTTACATTTCCTATATGAATTGAATAGAAACAATTATCATACCATGTAACAACTTGCTTGAATTAATAGTAAAAAATCATTGATATAATAAATTCATTCGACCTTGAATATACATGAGTGATAAATGGCGTGAAATTAGGAGCTACTAACTTTCGGGATTGTAGTTTTCCAGACAATCGAAAGAAATGAGAGATTAAGACCGAGAGATTCAAATTCGATATAAACTGATGTTAATCCCTATAAATCAATCAATCAATTAAGCTTCTATTGGGAGTACCTTCAGAATCAAAGATTATGAGGGCACTCCTAGAATATCTATAGATGAGTGTTAATCCAAGTGGTAATATCGAATGTCGATCAAAAGATTACCTATTTGAAATTATTTGTGTTCAAAATGCTCCAAAGGGTGTTGCTTGCCAACAATTGGCGACATGCTGGGACTGAACCAGTTATCTCTGCAGAAACAACATTCACACTTCAGATAATCAAAGACGTTGCCTTAAAAGTATCAAATATTTGCTTAAGGGATCCCAAATCCAAACCAATCTAAACATATAACCAGACCTCAATAGATTTCTGAAAACAATCCTATGGCTGTTATTTGAGTGTTCTTGGTCCTATTCAACCTCAGGCAAGTGTGAAGTAAAATGACTTAATTCCAATGTAGATCTATAAGACAGGTTAGCCAATAACAGTATAGATGTGGCTTCTTTAGAACATTAGTTGACTTTTCCCTCATTCAAGCAAAATATTAGACAATACTCCCCCCCTTTATATATATTTGTTAGTTAATATACAAATCATAAACACAAGGGTAAATACAAAAATAATCAATCAGAAATACTATCTTAGCTTGGTGACCAAATAATGATAGCCTTATTCACCAATCCTACCAAAAACTGATCAGGCCAGCTCGTGATGAGACTTCATGTCTCTCAGTTTATTGGACTGAGAGTCGCTGTCATTGGCTTGGTAACCAAATTTTTGACAACGTTATTCCAATAGAACTTATGATCATAAACAGACCGGATCGTGATGAGACCTCTTGTTTCCTGATTAACCTTTTCATATTTACCTTAGTTCAAGAGTACTGCCCTGGCTGAATGACCAAATGTATTCACGAAAATGAGGGAGAAAACCACAAACTTCTTAAGAAAGATTAAAGATGACTAGATATCTTCAACGAATCTTTAAGCTTAGTAGACATCTATTGGAGTCAGTATATAAATTCCTTGAGATATCGATTTATAGGAAGGCACCTGAAGACAACAATCAAGGATTGCTAAGAGAAAAATTGAAGAGGTTAAAACTAATACAGGATTGAAAACATATCACTTGTGAGACATTGGATACTTCCTTCCATCATCAGTGATTACGATCTGATATGTATTTCAGTCATTGCTGCTTGACATATTTCATCATCAGGCTCTTCCTCTTTATCCATGCAAAATGTTTCATGCTGAATTTTGTGAGAGAAGGTAGGAGATGTGTTGGATAGAGAAACTATTTATAGAGGTAACATGCAATCTTATGTACAGTGAATGATCTCGAAGAGTTGAATTATTTTCATAACCTGTCATCTAAAATTTCCAGTGAGTAAACATGATGACAACAGGAAAGAAGATGATCAGTGAGTACAAGATTGAAAACTCTAACCAGTCTAGAAATCACAATGAAACCAAAAATATGTACAGAAATATACACAATGGGAATATACAATGAAAATGAATCGATGATGTGGGATTACTGAAAGTACCTTTTAAGGATATGCCCATTTACCAGGAGGGTATCAAGCTATCCTTGCAAAGGCTACAAAGGAAAAGTATTAGGACCAGGCTTTTCTACTATCACATATGGTCCTAACTAGAGACGTTGGAATTTCATATGTTCCCCTTTATCTTCATGTGCTTTGTCCCATTTCAAAACCAGATCATCTACTTGTAATTCTCTGTTCAAGGATGAGCCACGATCGAACCATGATTTAACAATTTGTTGATGCTTCATGAAATGTCTCTTAACATTCTCTCTTTCTTCTTCCAATTTCAACAACATATTGATTATTTCTTCAATGGCTGAACACTCTATCTCTTGTACAGCTCGTGCAAGCTGTAACGAAGGCAAAAAAAAATTAGGAGGAAGAATAGCCTCTATTCCATATACCAAAAAGAAAGGAGAGTTACCAATGGATGATTTTGGGGTAACTCTATCAGCCCAGAGAGCTTGATATAGAACAGTATGCCAATTCCTATGATGTTCAGCTATGGATCTCTTCAGAATTTTCAGCAAGTTCTTATTTGTTGATTCAGCAAGGCCATTTCCTTGTGGGTAATAGTTTGTCGAATACCTGATTCTGATTCCCTTTTCTAATGCAAACTCAGTTAATTCTTTAGAATAAAAATAAGATGCATTATCAAACACGAGAGATCCGGACACCCCAAATCTGGTAATTATGTTAGTTTCAAGAAAATGCAATACCTGATTTGTATTAACAATCGTTGGGAAGTGTTATGACTAGCCACTCCTCTCAAGAGATCACTAAGATGATAATCAAGAGACCCTCTCAATGGTTCAAGAGGCTCTTCTCCAATCGAATCGGTAGCTGACTCAGTCACTACCAAGGTTTGAAAATGAGCTCTGCCTAGCAATCCGAAATTGATCGAAGGGATCCCTGTTTGGCAAGAATAGGCTCTTGTTAAAATTCTAAGTGATTCCTCTAGGGTTTGATTTATCTCTTCTGGGGAAACTGGAGAGATAGTTGGGTCTCTTTCAATAATAGTCCTAATTGCATCTAAAAAGGGTGTATTCACAGTTTCGGGTTGTGATGTAGAGACCAAAGTAGACAATATTCCAAAACTCGTGAGGGGGGAAGTAGGTTGACTACTGGTAGGAGCGTTATGTGATCGATCAACCATTAAGCTTTAAGCTCATGCCCTCCTTCTAGCGCCATTTGTTGGCCAAAAATACTGACCTAGGCCAACAGCGGAAAGACAACCCATACACTCGACTTACTGCAATCTTGTATATGTTTGGAGTGACTGTCTCTCACAGGATCAAGGCCCTGCTTCCTGTATAATGTGCTCTCAAAATAGAGAGTCTGTTTAGGTATATGTGGCAAGATTTACTTAACCAAATCTTCTAACAAATCAGAGAGATTCAACCTAAAGACTAACTAATGCTGAAGACTATCTTAAACTAAGTACATAAAAGAGTAGCTCCTAATTCTATCCTATAATGACCTAAATGCAAGCTAACTATCTCAGCTAAGAGCATGAATTGTTGATTTGGAAACAGGTCTCGATGTATAAAGGTGATCTATAATTCTGAAATGTTAGAAAAGTCTACAATTAACAGACTAAATCTAAATTAACTCACAATAAGATGATATCTCATTACAAGATAATTTGAGCATAAAATAAAACCTGTTATCAAATAAATCTAACACAGTCTTGAAACATACAGATACAATCATATACTAACATGAAGACAGAACAAGGTCAGCTTACACAGTTAATAATTCATGTAACACAGTTTCATAATCAATTGAAAATGTGAAGAAGCTCACTCACTTTCAACATAATAACAAATCATTCACATTTCAAGACAATGTAATCATTCGAGATCCTATGAAAGAATATTTCACATATAATATGACGATATATATATATGAAAATGAAATTTAACAAAGGAGAACCATCATTAGCACAGTATAAAGCAACTTGAAGACTTAGCTAAGGTCTTCACTATTCTGCAGCATCAAGTAATCTTCAAAAAAAAGTTCAAAAAACACTAGCACAATAGAATGTAATATAAAACTGTAGAAATATCAATTCTCCATAAGTCTTAGGAATCGAATCCTTTACTCCTGTTTGAAACTTGTTTATAAAGGGAACTGAAAACAACAACTAATTAACTAATTCTCCTATTTCTATGGTATTATATGGATTTTATCCGAATATAGGTCAAAGACAAGACCAGAATCATAGACATGTCGTTGTGTAACCATCAGGAGGGAATAACACGCCAGAAAATTTAACTTACTGGATAAATCCAATGTCATATTCCCCAAAATGTGTCAATACTATATTCTATAATCCATACTGATGATACTTAGAAATAGGAGTGTAGAAACAATAGAATAGAAATCAATTGCATTTCTGAAGCAGCCTCCAATGAGTAACTCCATGTAGTCAAAAACCACAAATACGGCATGGTATCTAGCTTCATCTCACTGACTCATTAATACATGTAAAATTTAAACAGAACCTGTTAACAAAGTGCAACTGATAACCATATAGAAATGAATGGGATGTCTGCAGAATTTTAATTCTGTAGATATCCTCATTAAATAATCAAACTATGCACCAATAGAAAAAACTGACAAAATTAAGATATTACTAACCTGTGGAGGCTAATTCGAACTCATCTGCATGCATAATCGAATATTTTAAACATAAGAAAAAAATTGGAATTCATTGCAGAAAACAGAATGTCAATTTTTTAGAGCTAATTTGATAGACACTCGAATTGGCACACTTCTCCTCGCCTCATCTAGCTTGGCTTTGAATCTAATAGCCCTGATCTTGGTAATCTTATTATGTTTCTTTAACCTTCGATTTCTTAATAGAATCTTTTTAACTTGATCTTTATACTTCAACTTCTTCTCCCTCAACAAATTCCACTTCTCAATCCAAGAGATTAAATCATTTTTCATACCTGTGATTTCATCCATAGCAAATGTCTTGATAACTTGGGCCTCCTTTAAGTCAGTTTCTAGAGATGAGATGACTTGGGCGTAAGGGTTTCGATTAATTTGTTCCTTCGATTCTCCATTTGACCCTCCTCTGTCTTCCTCAACTATGTAGGGCTTCTGATCAATTTCTTGATCACATTCATGATTCACTTGCTGAATATCAGCAACATTATCCCCGGAGATAGACACATATTTTAGATCCAGGAAAGCTAGACCAATGGGAACTGGATTAGGATGCGGTTTTGAGGATTCAATTAATTCAATAACAGGGATATCCCCAATGCTCAGGTCTCTTCTAGCAAACAAGGCAGCTGTCATACTACGAGTAGTCCTACGAATATCCCGATTACTCAACACTCGACTAATTTGGTCTTCAGCCAGTTTCTGACTAATGTTAGCCTGTGAATGAGGAAGCTCCTTACTTTGAAAGGGTATTGTGATTGTTGGTTTCCTTACTTGAGGTTGAGAATTACGAACAAAAACGTCAGGGTTTGTTTCAGACTTGACTTTAACATCACCGATACTTAGGGTTCGGCTAGGTTCAGATACTTCATTGTCCAGATTACCTTGAGAACTAGACTCTTCTAAATCAGGCTCGGTTTCTTTAGTATTGATATGCCTACATCTAGTTTTCGGCCTTCGTCTAGGACATTCTTCATTCTCACCAAACCCATTACGCATGAGGAAATATTCCCAAGTTTCCCCTAATTCTCCTAGCTGGTATGACACGAGTATTTTAATCAATCCACGATGAAACAAAATCCTCTCCTTATCCCCTATGTTAATTTGATACGTGTAGGGAATCTTATGCAGAATATTCAAGAAATAGTATGGCATATTCATAGGACGTCCCTTAAAAATCATTAACAGTCAGAGGTGGTAGAATTGGGTTTGAGAAATCCTACCCTCATAGGTGACATACCTGATGATCAGCTCGAGCAGAGAATGCCATTTTTTCATGAGCAGTCGAGAATGGAAATCGGATTTATACTTTGTTTTCCAGTGAGATGGAGTGAGGAACTCCTTCCAGACGTCATTTTTATATGCTTACCCTTATACCAACGTTCACCTATCTGTGGTAAACCAAGGGCCTGAGAAACAAACTCTTCTGCTAGCCTCAATTCAATATCCCCAACCTGGGCTTTAATCCCATCAAACGATGTTGTAAACGCCTTGGAAGTTGCCAAGTTGAACCTGGAGAACTTCTGTAAAAACCCTAGCCATCCAACCCTAACTATTACCTCACGGAATTTTGAGGCAACATCCAAATACTCATCTCCTATAAGTTCAAATCTCGATACAGGAGGCATGGTAGTGATTACACAAACTTCCAGGGTTTTCAAAAAACAGACTAAAACACACAGTCGATTTATCCAAATTCCACACATTTCAATTAACACTCCAAACTTCCTTATTTTACCAAAGCACTATAAATTTACCTGCAAAGTCATCATACCTATGAGTTGACAGGTTAATGGGGCTTGGAAAACACTTACCTCACCATAATGATCCGCAGGAAAATCGAGCGAGCGACGGCTTAAGTGTGATATTTGCATGATGGTAAATCGACAGATGGCAACCCTCTAGGTTACACGGATATTAAAACCCTGATTTCAATCATAGCATCAACACTGATTGACATTCTTCATAATGTTGTGATAGCCTAGAAAAATCATCGTTTCAAAACATAGTTGAATGGTTACAATGCCCTAATCCTTCATCATCAAATATCACAATAATAAGGTTATTAAATAAAAATGTAATTGATGTTATTAGGATCAGGGTCGATATTATAATGACAAGGAAACAATTGATAATGTAACCACACCCATATCAAAACTCTGAAAATCATCTTAGCCCCTTATGATAGACTTTAATACTGTCTCACTTCAAAAATACAAAATTCGTAATAAGGATAAGTGTATAATAATATGAAACTTACGAAAATTATATTAAATACACTTTTATCCTTATGATTAACATGATGAAATAAATATTTTAGAAGTGAAAAAGCTTGTTAGATCTCCTATATGAATTGAATAGAAACAATTATCATACAATGTAACAACTTGCTTGAATTAATAGTCAAAAATCATTGATATAAAAAATTCATTCGACCTCGAATATACATGAGTGATAAATGGTGTGAAATTAGGAGCTACTAACTTTCGGGATTGTAATTTTCCAGATGATCGAAAGAAATGAGAGATTAATACCGAGAGATTCAAATTAGATATAAACTAATGTTAATCCCTATAAATCAATCAATCAATTAAGCTTCTATTGGGAGTACCTTTAGAATCAAAGATTCTGAGGGCACTCCTAGAATATCTATAGATGAGTGTTAATCCGGGTGGTAATATCGAATGTCGATCAAAATATTACCTATTTGAAATTATTTGTGTTCAAAATGCTCCGAAGGGTGTTGCTTGCCAACAAGTCTGCTATGATTTCATGGTTTAGCAGGAAACAATCCAGCATTGCTCTTAGCAAGAATGAAGCAGAATACAAAGCAGCTTGCTCTGCTAGTTGTGAAGCCATATGGCTTTGGAAACTGATGTCAGGTCTATTTAACCTGGAGTTGGATACCACTGTTTCTATGTGATAACCAGAGTTGTATAAAGATGACAGAGAACCTAGTGTTGCATGATAAATCAAAGCACATAGAAATCCGGTATTTCTACATTCATCATATGATACATAAGGGATCCATAAAGCTCCAGTATGTGAGTATCGATGAACAAGTTGCCGATGTGTTGACAAAGCCTCTTTCTCGAATAAAGTTTGAATACTTTCAAGACAAGCTTGGTGTTCTTCAAAAAGACCTTCCCTGAAAGGGGGATTAGTGATGTTGCAGTGGGATTGTATCATCCATGGACACTTGTCCTAAAGTGATCCATAGAATTTTGTCTCCGAGAAAGAAGTGAGATTGTATCATCCCTGGACACTTGTCCTAAAGTGATCCGTAGACTTATGTCTCTGAGAAATAAGTAGGATTGCATCATCCTTGGACCTAAGTCCTAAAGTGATAGGGAGTGATTATCCCATAATAGTATCCAGAGACTTCGGTCTTCGAGAATGTGGTAGGATTACATCATCTTTGGACCTAAGTCCTAAAGTGATAGGGAGTTATTATCCCGTAATAGTATCCAGAGACTTCGGTCTTGGAGAATGTGGTAGGATTGCATCATCCTTGGACCTAAGTCCTAAAGTGATAGGGGATGATTATCTCGTAATAGTATCCAGAGACTTCGGTCTTCGAGAATGTGGTAGGATTGTATCATCCCTGGACTTAAGTCCTAAAGTGATCCGTAGAATTTCATCTTCGTATTGCGGATTGCAGGTTGTTGGTGATGATGATGATGTTGCTAATCGAAAGATCATAGTATTGTTGATGATGTTTCTCAAAGTATTGATGCTGATGATGATGATGATGATCGAAAGGTCAAAGTATTGTTGATGATGATGTTGCTGATTGAAAAGACTAAAATGCTACTGATGATGTTTTCGACTGAACGATCAAAGTGTTATTGTTGTTGAAAATGAATATGAAGACTATATGTCAAAGATGATGAAAAGCTTCCAATGATTTATATATGTATCACCTTGATGATGTTGAAGATTCTCTCTCTCCTTCTCCTACTACTGTTCTTGTTGTTGTAGAATACCCTTCTCGTTAAGGGGGAGTGTTGAATTATTGTAACTTTGAAGAATATTCTAAATGTATTTTATTGATGGAACCTTTCGAAGATGTTATTATTCTTCTGTCAGGATGATATTATTGTATTAGGTCAGTAAAGAGTCATGAGGAAAACCCTCTGTTGTAAGTCGGGTCATTAGCACCCTCCTAAATATATTATTAAGTTGTTTTGAGTCCTCCTAGAGAAGTTGGCCCAGTTAAGTTTAGTAGGGCCGACTTAGTTGAGTGAAAAGATAAGTGAGAGGAAGAATATAAATAGAGAGAGGTGCTACTCATTAGAAACACACAGGCACACAATTGTGTAGCGCATGCGAGAGAGAGATAGAGTTTTATCTGCAAGGAGGAGAAGGACCAGTTTGAGGTTTTATCTTTTATCTTTTTTATCATCAATATTGAGGAAGCTTTTCTTGCTGGGTTTTTCCCTTTAGGGTTTTCCCAGGGTAAATCTGTGTTGATCTTGTGATACTGTTTCTTTTAGTGATCCTGTATATGCTATTGTTTTGAAATTGAATTGAATACTGATAATCTATCTTAGCATATAGAATCTTAACACTCTGCACCTGCGTATGGATCAGGAATACACTATTGTTGAGTACATAAGTCATGTATTGTTATACACCTGAATGGCACCTCTCCGTCCGAGTGCCGACATCCCTCATGTTGGCACACAAAAGAACATCTATGGATTGAGGTTTGCCCATAACACTATAGGTTGGCTTAGTATAAAATACATTTCTCCTCCATCCAGCTGGTTACTTTTCCATTTTGATATGTTAATTTGTATTCGCGACTCTCTACATATACAACTCGCGCATCATTTGTGAGTGTTGGTTGCTGCAAGTCGCGAATGGATGTATTCGCGGGTTGCTCTTATAGCAACTCGCGGATCATTCGCGGGTTGTCCTTATACATACACGCGAATATGTCCCTTAACATTTAAAAATAAAAACACGCGATGATCTGAGATTAGTTAAGCCATTTACTTTAATCCTCTTAACTGTCTCAACCTCCTCAACCTTTGAAACTGCCTTATTTCCTCCATATAAATACAGGCCTTGGGGAGGGTGTTATATAGAGACTTGGAGAGCAAAGTGATGCTGGTGGATTGTATACAGAAGTCTTTGGAGCAGTGGAACTCAGAATCCTTTGGCTACAGAGGAGTCCTTGTCTCAGGCATTGGGTTGTAATTTGAACTCTTTCCATTGTTGATAATAAAGAGAATCCTTCTTCCATATGTGTTTCATGTATCTTGGTTTGATAAATGTTTATGTTTCTGCATTTTATATATGATTTATCTAACCTACTTATATATATATGAATCATCTTGTATCTGAAAGATTGTTTCTTGACAGGTGAAAGAGGAGCAACCTTGAAGACTTTGGAGTAGAAGCAGAATAGAAGAGGACTAGCAAGGATCGACCTTCGTTTATCAAGTAAGTCTTTCTCATCCTCCTATTTCCTTTACTGCACTCTAGAGTCAATTGTCTGCAAGTTGATTGAGTATGTTGGTAACCCCAGACCTTCGGTTATAAGGTGTATAATCCTATACAACAGAATTGACGACTCCACTGGGGAAACCTAGACTGCTGTAGGTTGTTTCTGTCACCCCTGACCAGTCCTTGCTTGAAGTCTGTAAGTGATCTTACATCCTGGTTCATACTTGCCTCAGTATTTGAAAGTCTTGGGAATTTCTCTTGCTTTTTGAGAAAAATCTTATATCTATTCGCAAGTTTCTCTTCTGAACAGTCGTGAATACCAGTTTGCATTCGCGGGTTGCTATACTGGACAGTCGCGGATCATCCGCGGGTTGCTCTTATATACAGTTGCGAATCTGCCTGGAAGTAGGGATTTTTTAAGTTAAGGTTTGCTTGTTCCGTTCTTTCTGTAATCCCTGTTGGTGAGTTGATTTTCTTTATGAATGTTGTATGGCTTGTTTGAGTGCCTCTGTTGATCACACTTTGTGCTTTTTCGAAAGCCCTTGAGTCTCTTTTACTTGGATTATTTTCTGTTTGCATGCTGAAGTGGTTGGCCTGTTTGGGTTGTGGGCTAATGTGTCTTTGTCCAGATCTGTGATCAGGGTCTTAGGCTCTATTTTTCCAGTCTGTCTTCTGACAGTGGCTCGTTTTCATTTTCCTTTATAAGTCTACAGTGATTTTTGTCATTGTGTGCACCCAAGATAGGGTTCCTAGCCTTCCTTTGTTGGTTGAGTTTTGTTTCTATCAGCCTGTTTGCTTCAGTTTGTTGCTTTTAGACAGTTTATTTGATTCAAGTTTGCTCAAGTACAGTGCATTGTAGGTGCATGACTCTAGGGAGTTAGTGCCATCCTTTTTGCTTGTTCTTTATCTATGTGGTAAGCCTTTTATAGCATTAGGGTTTTTTCTTTGCTCTTTCCCCCTGCCTCCTTTGCTTGGTATGATTTTTTACTCATGTTTCTGATCAACCTCTGTCAGTGATCTTTGTCTGAGTTCAGAAGCTTGTTGGTGTTGTTTTCTTTCTTCTTCAGTTGGTTAACTTCACCGTGCCAAAATAGTTGACTTGTCTTTTATGCAAGTCTTCCTTCCAAGTAGGGTTTATACTGAATTTAGGGCATTCTAGAGTTTGTTTGGTGGTTGTATAGCAAAGTCCCTTTTGCTTTGTTCTTTTTATCTGCATAATTTTGTTTGTAGGTGTGTTTCTTTGCATTTATCAAATAAAATTAAAAAGAACCTATACTTGTTTTTACTGCTTCCCCCCCCTACCTCCTTCTTTGGCTTGACCTTGTTGGACACGGTACTGAGCAGCCTTTGTTTGTAGGTTTAGATTGATAATCGGGACTTCTTGACCTTTGTTTATGTCAGTATTTTTGCTCAGTCTCTTCATTCCAAAGTTGTTGGCTTGTTTACCTTTGTAAGCCTTCTTTTTAAGAGAGGTTGATATCTAACTTTAGGGAAACCTAGGGTTTGTTTGTGGGGTGTAGAGTAGTTGTCTATTTTCTTTGCTTACAGTACTTGCTTGCATTAGTTGATAGGCTGATTTTTCTTTTGCATTTATAAAAGAAAAAGACAAAAACACATGTTTGCTTTATATGCATGTAGATTATGTTTTTAGTCTAGATTGCATGGCATATCATTGTTTTTGAAAAAATATAAAAAGAATTTGTTCTTTTGTGGCTTTCAAGTTTTTTATTTGAAAAATAAAGAGAATAGTTTTTGCTTTTTGCATTTCATATCTCTTTGCTTAGTCATTTTGTTTCAACTTTGTGTCAAAACACCACATAAGTTTCATGCCTTTTACCCTCTGACTAAAAACAACCCTTAAAATAAACGATATAATTTAAAAATTACTAGTAAGTTTTATTTTATAGGGTCATACACCAACTAGCTTTTAATTAGGCTAGACTTGTGGGATAGGGAGTTTTAACTCCCCACAAGTGTTAAAAATTCAGACGTAGTTGGCCAATCACTAGGTAAATCCTTGATTTTATTGACTGTATCTGGGAAGCTCCTCTCAAACGGGAGTTAAGCACGAGGCCGCGTGGAGGCTTAGACAGAGGAGATAACCCTCTGAATCCTTGTCAAAGCGTAACTCTGGAATTTTACGCATCTGGGGATTCTGTCCTAGACAGAGTTTCGGGCTCAGCTACCCTGCCCATGCGTACGAGTCCAGCTTGTGACTGTCCCCCCAGACTGTTGGTATAGCCAAGGTAGCCTTTAGTCTCTTTGACATCTAGGGTTCATACACAGGTACACCGGAAGGTTATTTCTGGTTGACCTTGGATGGACTTGGAAGGTAACCCCAGTAGAAAGTGTGGGAGGGCAGTGGGTGATTCCTTCGCTTGTGCCTAAGAACATCTACAGGGACGCCAAGTAACTGTCTATCAGCTTTCTTCTGGAAAGTATATCTTATACCTGTTTGTCTATTTGGCTTTAGGAATTTTTTAGTGAGTGCTGTGTGGTTTGTCTGTACTTAGTGTGCCTTT
>LPNX010955709.1:371713-530639 GCA_001517045.1 Pseudotsuga menziesii
TGTTCATCCTCTGCAAGTCAAGTTGAACCTCACCACCCAGCCTCTGCAGTTCATGCTGGGGGCACCTATCCAACCTCTGCAGGCCATGTTGGATCTAAGCACTCAACCTCTGCAAGTCAAGTTGATCTTTACCATCCAGCCTCTGTTGATCATGCTGGAGGGATCCTTCCAACCTTTCCAGGTCATGTCGGATCCATTCACTCAACCTCTGTTATTCATGCTGAGGGCACTCGTTCAACCTCTATTGTTCAAGTTGAACCTCCCCATCCAACCTCTGTTGTTCATGTTGGATCTATCCACCCAACCTCTGTTATTCATGCTGGGGGCACACACTCAACTGCTGGAAAGCAGATTGATCCTAACCATTCAACCTCTGTTGTTCATGTTGATGGTGCCCATCCAACCTCTGCAAGTCATGTTGGACCCCGTCTCTCAGCCTCTGCAAGTCATGCTGGGGGCAGTCTCTCAGCCTCTGTAGTTCATGCTGAAGACAATTCGTCAGCCACTGTGAGTCATGTTGACACTGTTGAAAAGACTACCCGTTCAAAACACAAGCCCAAGTTTCCTTGTAAGCTTTGTGAGGGAGACCACCTTACTTATAAATTCCATTCTATCATGGAGGTGCAAAGAGTTTGGATTCATGGTCATCCTGTTTTTGAACATTCTGAATTTTTTCAACAAACAACCTCACTTAGTCAGGTTGGACCTAGTCACCCAGCCTCTGTAGTTCATGCTGGGGGAAAACTCTTAGCCTCTGCAGGTCATGCTGAGAGAAAACAGTCATCCACTGCTAGTCATGTTGACACCATTGAGAAAACTGGTCGCTCGAAGTGCAAAATTAAGTTCCCTTGTATGCTATGCGAGGGAGACCATCTTACTCACAAGTGCCGTGCTATCGCGGAGGTGCAAAGAGTGTGGTCCAAGACTCAAGAATTTCCTTCTCCTAAACAACCTATAGTTTCTCAACAACCTACTCAACCTTTGGTTGATCAAGTGGTCGAACCAATCTCAGCTTTGGTCGATCCCATTCTTCTTTTGGAGAGTGATCCTGATGTGATTGAACCAATGTCATCTTTGTTCAATCCCACTCTCCCTTCAGAGAGTGACTTTGATGAAGCGGTTGAATCGATTCCAGTATCGATCAATCCCACTCTTCCTTTGGAGAGTGAAGTGTCTGCCAGTCACATTTTCTTCACTACCAGTTCAGAACTTACTGAACAAGGGGGCACTGAACTTGTTTTGGATCAACCCCCACCAAGCTCTCAAATTGATTCCTTTGATTGGGATAGCCTAGTTGAGCCGCGCCTTCCTTCTAATGAACCTTTCCAGATAAAGGTCAAAGTTGAACCTTATACGATTGCTCGTTGTATTGTTGATGAAGGAGCCTCAGTTAGTATTTTGTCTGCTCGTGCTTGGCGAGGTATGGGATCTCCCAGCCTTGTGTCGACTGCTAGTCAGTTACTGGCGTTTGATAGAAGAACTTGTGTAGCCTTGGGAATTCTTGCTCAAACACCTGTTACTTTGGGTGGGAAGACCATCTTAGTTGACTTCATGGTGATAGAAGACCCCTTGGACTTTAATATGCTCCTTGGACGTGATTATGTCTATGCCATGCAAGCTATGGTGTCAACATTCTTTCGTGTGATGTACTTTAATCATGGCGAAGAAATTGTCACTATCGATCAGTTGGATTTTCTTGATCCTTCTCTTGACCCAACTAGGGACCAGGTCTTTCCTTTATTGGTTCCCAGTGTTTCTGTAGACACTACCCCGCCACAGGTGAACTATGTGGCCTCTTGTCCTTTGCGTTCAATTGCTACTGAGAAGCAGCCTCTGTTTTCATGCTTACCTTCTCGGGACTTGGTCCCAGCAGTTGACCGGGTGAGTTATCCTATACAGACTGTAGAGCCTTCTCTCCACTCTGTCGATCCATTTGAAATTTTAGACATGTGTCCTATCTCGGATGATCTCCTTCCTTCGGATGAAGTCTTCCTAGAGTCTTTGATACAGTCTGACCTTATTTTGGATGTTGGTTCAGTTGTGACTAAGTCTAACCCTGATTTTCCTAGTAAGCCTGACCTTTCTTCTCATGTTGGTCTTGTTGATTCTTTTGACTCTTCCTTCGAATAGCAATTCAGTGATCCTGATGAGTTTGATTTTTCTTATGAATTTTTCAACTCCTGTGATATTGAGTTTGTTCCTACGGAATCTATCTCCCTTGTTGATTTTTTCTCTCATTTTTAGGTTGATCTTACTAATTATAAACCCTTGAGCCTTGGTTTTTTAGAATCTTCTTCGGTTGATTCTGCCTTGACTTTATCTTTTATAGAAGATAGCAAAGTCACATGTGTTTCTGCCAAAGTGACTTGCATCGGATCGTTTCTTCTGAATATGATCTTGATGTTGTTGTTTCTTGGAGACAGGATTTTTAGTTGGATTCACAACTATTTACTGACTTTACCTTGTTGTTCAAGTTGTAATTTCATTTACATGTGCCCTGCTCATGCTTATGAGCCTGATGCCGGCTTCCACGTTTTTAGCTCGTTGTATAAGCCCTCATCTTTGTTCTCATCGTTGCTAAGCCTTGTATCATTTTTCCTTTGCAACTTGACACCCTTTACCTTGAGGAGACATTCCCCGAGTGTCCTTATCTTGCTCACTTTCCTTGCATTATGCATAGGTTTGTTCCTTGCTCTTGGAACTAGTTTCGCCTGCCTATGACACTCGTCTCCTCGCATTTAGAGCATTCTTTATGCTCTCCTTCGAGCTCGTTAAAAACAATAAGGAGGTCGCGAGTTGAATTTTCCGAACTCGTTAAAACTTCATGGGAAAGATTTTGAGTTTCTTTAGGCCCAATTCTGACTCCTCAAAATAGACTTGACTGCCGAGTAAACTTGTCCATTCAGGCTCGTTAAGAATATGTGAATGGGCATCCACATTGGTGGTAGGTTATCACTTTCTTGGACCATGTGGAATAATACGAGAAAGGATCCCTCTCTTTTATTTTGAATTGAGAAGAGTATTCTCAGGCATAGGTTTATCTCTTTTCCGGACCTGAGGGACTAAACTTACGGAAAAGGAACCCCTGGTATGAGCTTATTTTTCTATTTTTCGTGCTCTGGACCAAAACATGAAAAATATTTCGAGTGTACTTTATGTCTTTGTCATGCTCATTAAACCCTAAAGAAAAAAACATTGAGTTTATTGTTGTAAGCTCCATTTCTCGTAATCAAATGGATCATTCCGAGTGATCTTTCCTTCCTTCACACTCGTAAAACTCAGGCTATATGCTGCTTTTGAAGGAGCGTTGGGTAGGTGGTAATTTAACCTTTTTCGGACCTTCCTGACTAAGTACGAAAAAGGTGCACCTTTTCTTCTTCGGAAGTTAAGAGAGTTCTTCTTTGGTATGTTTTATACTTTTTCGGCCTCAGGATACTAAATTGTAT
Source organism: Pseudotsuga menziesii (assembly GCA_001517045.1). Classification (NCBI taxonomy): domain Eukaryota; kingdom Viridiplantae; phylum Streptophyta; class Pinopsida; order Pinales; family Pinaceae; genus Pseudotsuga; species Pseudotsuga menziesii. The sequence goes on from LPNX010955709.1 coordinate 375,160, forward strand.
GAAAAAGGACCCCCACTGGAGTCTTCTTTGGAGTTTTCAGAATCTCTAAACTATGAAAACATCGTCGAGCATGTACTAGTTCAGGCTCATAAAATCCACGAATCAGTGCTTTATCAAGCATTCTTCTTTCTTTTCTTCGAGCTTGCCAAAAATGAAGATGGTCCCGAGTTTACTTTCCTGGATTCGTTAAAATTTAACAGGGAAGGTAAGGAAGAAGTTTTCTCTTGTTTTCAGTAATGGTAGCATGTCATCCTTGAACATAGCACTCTTTGTTTTCCGATATCCATGTTTCAGTGTTCACTTGTGTTCAGCTATCACTTTGAGTTTCTTACTCCTCCTCTTGTCCATTATACTTGGGGAATCTGATCATGTCTCCTACATGATAGATAAGTCTAGTTTTTCTCTTTATAATTTATACGCTGCCTTGGGTCATCTCTGTGGTGTGATCACTGTTCAAGGACTCTTCCCAATGTCTGTTTTATAGCCTGATACCATCCTTGTTATATATGTTCTCTATTTGTGTTTCCCTTCTTTTGCCCAGTTCCTAGTCACTCTTGTGATCCGTTGGAGGATCTATTGCCTTCCTTATAACAGCATGGTTCCGTTTCAGTACTTCCTGATGACTAAGACCTAGAGTTTTGATGATGGTACCTCAGGATTCACTTTCCTCCGTGGTGAATTCCTTTGCTTCAGTTGTCAATTATCACCTATTGGTTGACAAATTGTTGAATCCTCTCCATGTTCGACTTCAGCTTACCCTTATTCACATGGCTTGGATTGTACTGGTTCTTTGGGATCCTTTATGAAGACCTTAGTTCCTCACTTATGGACTAAGTTGCGCAAGATTATGTTCTATTCATCTACATAGCTTCCAGATCTTTGAAGACTCATCATTATTGTATATTGTGGCTTTGATCCACTTTTGTAATATATGTGGTTTTATACCCGTATCATATGATGTACTCCAATATTGTAAAGGAGCTAGTGTTCCAGTAAATTGAACATAGCATCCTCAGATGTAACTTGTATATGACATTACTATGTATTTGTTTCAGGTACTCTCTCTGTTCCATTGGATTTTTGAGTTCTCCAAAGATTATGATTATAATGTATTTCGGCCATCGTTTCCCTATGACCTCACACATTAGGGGGCATCTGTTATACACCTGAATGGCACCTCTCCGTCCGAGTGCCGACATCCCTCATGTTGGCACACAAAAGGACATCTATGGATTGAGGTTTTCCCATAACACTATAGGTTGTCTTAGTATAAAATACATTTCTCCTCCATCCAGCTAGTTACTTTGCCATTTTTCTATGTTAAGTTGTATTCACGACTCTCTACATATACAACTCGCGCATCATTCGTGAGTGTTGGTTGCTGCAAGTCACGAATGGATGTATTCGTGGGTTGCTCTTATAGCAACTCACGGATCATTCACGGGTTGTCCTTATACATACCCGCGAATATGTCCCTTAACATTTAAAAATAAAAACACGCGATGATCTGAGATTAGTTAAGCCATTTACTTTAATCCTCTTAACTGTCTCAACCTTCGAAACTGCCTTATTTCCTCCATATAAATACAGGCCTTGGGGAGGGTGTTATATAGAGACTTGGAGAGCAAAGTTATGCTGGTGGATTGTATACAGAAGTCTTTGGAGCAGTGGAACTCAGAATCCTTTGGCTACAGAGGAGTCCTTGTCTCAGGCGTTGGGTTGTAATCTGAACTCTTTCCATTGTTGATAATAAAGAGAATCCTTCTTCCATATGTGTTTCATGTATCTTGGTTTCATAAATGTTTATGTTTATGAATTTTATATATGATTTATCTAACCTGCTTATATATATATGAATCATCTTGTATCTGGAAGATTGTTTCTTGACAGGTGAAAGAGAAGCAACCTTGAAGACTTTGGAGTAGAAGCAGAACGGAAGAGGACTAGCAAGGATCGACCTTCGTTTATCAAGTAAGTCTTTCTCATCCTCCTATTTCCTTTACTGCACTCTAGAGTCAATTGTATGCAAGTTGATTGAGTATGTTGGTAACCCCAGACCTTCGGTTATAAGGTGTATAATCCTGTACAACATGTATGGGTGGTGAAATGCCCAAAAAAGGTGAAAAACACCCCCAAAACAGTAGGGAAGACACATAAAAAGGCTTAAGGAAGACTCTTAACCTGAAAGAAGGACAAAAACCTTCAAGTATACTATAAAATCTAGACAATGAGACCCCAAAACAGACCAGGCTTCCCCAATGGAGTCGCCAGTTCTATTGTTAAGGAACTGATCCTATGGTTGGGGTTGAGGCCACCAACATACTAGGGGTATACAAACTAATATATAATCCTCTGCAAGTATGGATTTAAACAAGATTTCAAGGGTTAGGAGGGTTCATACCTTATGCACTGAAGGTTGATCCAAGCTTTCTCTTCATCCCTCTTCTTGCTCTTGAACCTAGGAACTTGCAAAACAAACTTCAAACCTTCCTCAAACCAGTTTGACCACATATAAAGCAATGCTAATCAAGATAATATGAAACCCTAATTAACATGTGATCAGAAAATGAAATTCAACGTCCATTATACAATGATTTGGAAAGGGAAGAGCATCAAATCTTTATTAATCAATAGAAGAAGTACAAGATATACCTTCTTCTCATGCAAGGCACCTCATGAAACCTCTGATCTAGATCTCCTGCTTCTCTCCTCCAAGATTCTCAGCCTCCAATCTCTGTAGGAAAGGTATATGACAACTAGGGCAAAGGTGAGGGGGATGAGAGTCCGAATTTCACCAACATAAACATACCAAAAGGAAAAGTCCTCTTCATGGTCCCTTTTTGCTCTCTTATATTGAAATATGAAGAGTTAGGGTCGAGGATAAGGCAGTTACAATTGAGGAGGAAGTTCCAAAACCACCCAAACCACCCAAAATTCAAGAATTTTATATTTTTGGACCATTTTGAGGGTATAAGTGGGCACAACACCAACAAATCATGTATGCAAAGTTCAAAAAGATGGGTTTTACACTGACAACTCGCGTATGAGTCAAAAATGCATTTTTAGGGTATTTCCAAGAGTTTTCAGGAGTTGGTTTGTTACAAAAAGTTGTTCCTTAGTCTTTTACCTTTCCAATGGTTCAAAAAATAGGTAAAATAGAGAAACATAACTCCTGATATGGCCCTTCCATCCATAGATGTCCTTTGGGTGACTAACAATAACTTTCATGAACTGTCGTCATGCGACCAAACATGTAAATTCTGCCACAGATGGGGAAGTGCCATTTTGGGCTATAACAATCTTGGAAGGTGAACACATTGTTATAGTTATAATGGGTTTGTGTGATTGACTCTTATATGGTGCTTTTGAAGTATAAAAGTGATGTGGAATGGATATGTAGGGATGCCATTGACATAACATTTTATTTGTTTTTTGTATTGGAGAACCTTTATGAGGATACATGAAAACATATCCGAAGAATGTAATTGTGTTTAAAATATGAATGAAATTACATTTTTTTCCATGAAAGAAGAAAAAAGCAACATAAACCATGATTTGAGTAGTTAGTGCTCAAATTGATAAGTTCTATTAAATGCAGAAAAAAGGAAAAAATAAAATGGAGCAGATGGAGGAAGGCCATTTAGGAAATTGTTCCTTCATAAAACAATGAAATGAACAAAGTTCATTTCCCCAAAATGACATGAACTAACTTGTTTCATAAACTGGATAGCCAATGTAAACATGACAATATATTAAAATATGTAAAGGTCAAATATACAATGATTGAGTAATGAATATATGATAGAATGATTTACAATGACCTTCGTGACTATATATATATATGTGTGTGTGTGTGTGTGTGTGTGCCATTACCTTCCTCTTTAAAAATGCTTTATCCTCGAAGCATATTTATGGAAAATATTTTATCTATTGTTGTAGCTTGTAATGTCTTCTCGTGATCCTTTGCTCTTGTAGTTGTGATAGTTGATGATACAAGTTATGAAACATTGAGAATAATTGTCCTATTGTGAATGGGTTAGACCACCTTAATTCAATTTTCTAGAAACTGTGTGGCAATGAATTCGATGATTTGGATATTCACTTAACTTCACATATTGATTTTGTCTTTGGTTAGTTCATTGATGACCTGTATAAGTATGATGAAAATAAGGCATCCTTGCATCTTGTGTCATGCTTTTGGAACCTTCGTCTTTTGATAATTTCGCTTTTTTTGTGATTTATTGGTTGAAAATATTTCAATTGGATATGTATTCGTTCCTTCCTCCCACATATCAGCTTCTATATATGTGTGTGTGTGTGTGTGTGTGTGTGTGTGTGTGTGTGTGTGTGTGTGTGACATTACCTTCGTCTTTAAAAATGATTTGTCCTCNATAGGGATGTTCATACATCCCCATCAGGTGGTATAGTTCCCCATCAAGGTACCCCCCTACTACTGGAGGCAAGGTGTAGATGAGAGGCTTGGTAATGGTCATAGAGAGCCTATCATGACTAGATTTTGTCTCTTGTTGTAGCTCAACTCATGATCCTTTTCTCTTGTAGTTGTGATAGTTGATGATACAACCCGACATAAGTTATGAAGCATTGAGCATAAGTGTCCCATTGTGAATGTGTTAGACCACCTTAATTCAATTTTCTAAAAACTGTGGCAGCGACTTTGGTGTTTTGGATCTTCACTTAGCTTCAAATATTGATTTTGTCTTTGGTTAGTTCGCTGATGACTTGTATAAGTAGGATGAACATAAGGAAAGGCTTATATCTCGTGTCATGCTTTTGGAACCTTTGTCTTTTGATAGTTTTGGTGATTTATTGGTTGACAAGATTTCAGTTAGATTGGTTCTTTCCTCCAACATCTCAACTTCTACATTTGATAAATTTTGTATTCCAACAAGGTCGATCATTGCTTCTTTATCAATTTCTATTTCTTTATTGATAAGTTGCTCTAAATTTTCCTGCAACAACTTAACATTATTTAACTTCTTGATTTGGGCAAATAAGCTTTGGTTATGATCCCTCTAGCACAAAAGTTCTTCATCGTTCTTTGGCTTGTCGAATTTATTCTTAAGGTCTTGATTTTTTGGCTAGAACCTTCTTCATATTTTTCTAGATAACTTATTTTAGTGATATTGATTGTTCTATTCTAATTTATGATTTCACTTCTTCAAGTCCTTTGACTTATTGATTTTTGCAAGTAGTTTTTATTATGGTTTTTTAGGCAAAAACAATCTTCATATTTTTCAATGGTATCCTTGTCAATTTTTTTGGTTGATCTTGCAACTTTTGTATTGAGTTTTGGCTATATTGATGGATCACTTCTAATATGTCCTTCAAGGCTTCTGATAAGGGTTCTATTGAGCATGACTTCATTGTAACATCCAAAAATGTTGTTTTATTTTCTTCTAGGAGAATGTCAACAATTTTGTCTCAATGTTTAAAATGAAAGTATTTAGTGTTTCTACCCAATGTGAACCTATAATTATATCAATGTCCTTATAAAACATAGTCATAGCATTGAATCTAGACATGAACGTATAATATTTAACTCTCATAATAGATCATTTATTTCATATTGTTTTCCATTCCTAAATTTCAATGTTTTATTTATGCTAATCTTAGGATTCAATGATTGATTGGCCACATCAACATTGATGTGATTTCCCTTGTCACTTTGATTAATAAAAATAGTAACAACTTTGATCAACATTAATGTGATTCATTTTATTGTTCAAACTAATAAAAACATTATCAAATTTTCCTTTATTTTTTATAAGGCTAAACAAAAGTTTTGGAAACCTTCATAAATAAACTTTCATTATTTTATTATTAAAATCCATTTTAAACTTTTTTTAGACTAATATCTTTTTTCCTTCCTTTAAAATGAGTTTCCTTAACTTCACCAAAAGTTTACTTACTCAAAGTTTTTAACCTTATCAAAATGTGCCCATTGAAAGAATACACACTAAATGCTTTACTCCCTTGCATTGCCATTTTTTAAAATTTTACAAGGGCCCATTGGAAAATGGCTCACTAAATGCCTTATAATTTCCTTCAATGCTTTATTACCTTAAGTACATTGACATTTTTTTAAATTTTTACAAGGACTCATTGGTAAAATGCTCACTAAATGATTGAAAATTTTCTTCAAGTAAGTTGACAAATTTTAATATATATATCTTTATATTGTAAATGATGTATCTTCTTCTTAACTTGGGAATTATGATTAAACTAATTTTCAATCAACTCCTCAAACTTGAATGGGAAGTTGTATAAATGACAATATATTATTTTTATTAATCCTTCAATAAACTTCTAAGTTGGGATTTCAACTTGCTGTTAAAGTATCTTTTTGGTGAACCACTTTCATTGTGTTAATTCCTCAATTTAAATTACTAACCAAATGTGTGTTGAAATTTATCCTTATACTCAACTTTATGATTTCACTTGGATTTAGAATAAGAGGCATTTAATACTATCTAAGTTACAGGGAACAATGACATTTTCTAAGGTTAAATACCATATATAATGTATTGACATTGTGACCTTTTAAACAAAATCACCTCCTCTCATCAACCACAAACTATTATTCACCTGATTTATGTTTAGGCCACATTTTAAACAATTGAATACTAGTGTTATTTTTTAAAGAGTCATGTGCTCTATTGTTCAACGGATAGGCCACATAGGATAATAGTGGATTAATTTCTTGGATACATGGTTGGAATTTCAAATCCAACCTACCCATCAAAATTGACAGTTACATTAACATTTGAATTAGACATTTTAACCAAGAAGTTTGACGGTTTTTGAAAAGTTTTATTGTATTTGACGAGAAAATTGCCCTATGATGGACAATTTACTCGCCAAATTAGATCCCTACTTGGACATGAGATAAATCAAAGTGTGAGTGTGGTGCGATGACTTCCCCAAAATATTGGCGACTATGTGATATGAAATTTCTATTAATTTTCTCTACAAGGCAATTATTTTCTTCATTTATGAACTTTTGATTTTTTTTGTTCTATGGAATTGCTTCTACTATGTTTGGTGGCCTCACAAACTATGTAGAACCCTTGTTTTTAAATTGGAGTATAATTATTTTCCTTCTAAGCAATTTCATAATTTTGAATGACCAAATGTTAGTTGTGGGTTAATCATTTGAGAAACAAAGAAGCTCTGTTAAGATGAGTGACCAAGGGTCAAATTGAAAACATGACCTTTTGATATCAAATGAAATGAACAACTTCTCGGAACAATTTGGTTCACAAATTGAATATCCAATGCGAAAAGGACAATTAGTTAAAATCCATAAAGATAAATATATAAGAATTATTTACAATGACCTTCATGACGATGTATATACACACTGATTGATCTTGTGGTTGAATGATGATATCTCTTAAGTAGGTTATGTTTCACTACATGAAGTATTATTATTGTTATTATTATTATTTATTTGATGGCATTTATTATTATTATTATTATTATTATATCTGTTTATGGCTGGCTGATTTTATAGTCAATTTTCTTTGACTTTTAATTAATAATTCCATAATAAAACTATGTTTTTAATGTAAAACTGTATTTATCTATTGTTTGGTTGGATGAAAATGTGAATTTTGACAAGACAATTTTTATGTTATTCGTGTCAATAAATATTTTTAAAAATAAACAAAATTATTAATTGATAATAAATATGTTAATGATTAATGTGATAATTTGAGACACGCATATACACACCTCTGTGCACACACATATACACTTATATTCTTTTTTAATACAATTAAAACTCAGAGTTCACTCACCTCTAGCCATGACGGTGTAACATAAGTTGGGTTGAAGCGTAGAAAACAAGCAAGTCTAATAAGATGCCACATAATGTTTTTATTTATTTTTTCCTAATATTATATATATTTTTTAAAAACTATACAATATTTAATTAATATAATATTAATAAATTTATATTTTATTAACTAGTATGATTAAATTAATGTTTTTTTAATTTTAGTAATTTTTTAAAAAATTTATTTTTTAATAAAAAATAAAAAATATAAACTACTAAAATTATATTGAAATTAAATTATACAATTAATTAGTTAAATAGACTTTCAAAATATTATTAATTTATTTGTTAAATTTTAATAAAAAATTAATATCCATTTGAATTATAAAAATAGTTTATATAAAATTGAAAACACATTTATTATTACCAACCAATTCTGTTAATAAAATAAAATAAAAATTAATATATTTTTTTAACTATAGTAAAAATTAAATCAATTTTCTTTCAATAAAATAAATTAATAAAATAAAAATTAATATATATTTTTAATTATAATAAAGATTAAATTTATTTATCTCATTTTATATTTAGAGTTTGAAAAATTATAATTTTTAATTACCACTAAATAAAACTATTCATTCAAAATCATTGATATTTATTATTTATAAATATAAATAAAATAATAAACACTTTATTAATTATCTTTATTTATTTTTAAAATAAAATTTGAAATAATTTAGAATCATCGACATCTGAATTATAAGGTATATTTATCTCTTCATTCAATTTTCAAATAAAATTATAAGAAATAATCTATTTAAAAAATACAATGCATATATTATTTCTTAATTAACATTGTTTTGTTAAACATAATATTTACTAAACTTTTATTAAGATGCAAATATAAAAAAGCTTTGCTTTTAATTCTACTTCTTATTGATACTTAATATATATATGTGTGTGTGTGTGTGTGTGTGTTCATTACATTTATGTAATGATGTCTTGTTATTAAATAAAACTCAATATAGTTTAATACCATGAGAGTGAAGCTATGAGTATCAACTTGATATTCATCTCAATATTGCTCTCTCTCTTTTCTTTTCTTTTTTAATTTTCATTTTGCATTCTTTCCACATTTCATCTTAATCTTTCAATGATGGCTTGTTCTGGTCGACTAGCCAACACTAGGGATATAGAGTCCATGGTTGGGTCTATTGGTATGGTTGTCACAAATTAGATTATCTTATTGTGAACGTTGGAAGGAGTCAAAGCAAAAGGCAACAAGAATTTAAAGGAACCTCTCATAGATTTCTCTTTTCCTTGGGGTTCTTTGATGAGGTTTGTCAATGTAGTCCAAGTATGTGTGGAGTGTGGGCCATCCTTTTTTTAAACAATCATCACCACTTTCATTGAAGTATGATGCAGGCATGGGAACCAACAACATAGCTGAATTTTATGCATATTGTCTCTTGATGAAAACAACTGAAGGAAAAGGGTTCAAAAGACTACAAGTTATAGGAGATTCAAAATTACTGATGGATTGGGCTAATTCCATTTTCTAGATCATAAATTTGAATCTTGAGCCCATCATGAACAAAGTACTAGAGATAAAAAAAAACATTTTTGATTTTATCTCCTTCACTCACATCTATAGAGAGTTCAACCCAAAGTGGAATACATTTCTAAGTCGGTGCTTTTGTTGCAGGAAGGAACTTTGATCATTCAAGAATACAAGGGCTATTCTTTATCTTATGAATCTTCTCTTTCTCTCTACCCAAAGTAGAATACCTTTCTAAGTTAGTACTTTTGTTGCAAGAAGGAACTTTGATCATTCAAGAATACAAGGGCTATTCTTTATCTTATTAATCTTCTCTTTGTCTCTTTTGATCTTTAGTCATTCAATACAAGGGTTATTCTTTATCTTATGAATCTTCTCTTTCTCTCTTTTGATCTTTAGCTTGAACGAAGGAAACACCAATAATTAAAGCAAAATGTTTTATGTAGGATTAGTATTTAGGGTTTGTTTTTAATTTGATGTCGATGTCTTGAAGACACTAATGCAAGGCACTTGGGCCCAATCTGCTTTGAAGGATGACTATCACAAGTTGACTCTGATAGGTTACAAATAAGTTTCAAGCTTTGATCATGAGTTGAGAAGCTAAGATAATGTATATTCTCATTTCAAGAATGAGACAAGAAAACCTCATATGGGAGCTTAAGGTGTGTCAAAATCCTTTGAACTCAAGATTTCAAAGAACCCATCTATGATGCTAGCTCCAAGTATTCGATAATAAATTGACATGAATGTAGTGTTGAATTATTGTAACTTTGAAGTGTATTTACTTATTATCCCCGATGTTCCTATCAGGAGAATCATTTGTATTTCATTATACCCCGATGTTCCTATCATGAGAATTACTAAGAGTCATGAGGAAATTCCCTCCGTTGTAAGTCGAGTCATTAGCACCCTACTTAATATAATATTAAGTTGTTTGTGTCCTCCTAGAGAAAATAGCCTAGTCAATTTTAGTGGGGCCGACTTGGTGGAGTGAATTGTTAAGTAAACAGAAGAATATAAATAGAAGTGAGGCTCTCCTCATTTCTACACACTCACACTCACTTGTGCAGCACATAAGAGAGAGAGATAATTGTAGCTGCAAGGAGGAGAAAGATCAGTCTAGGGTTTTATCTTTTATCTTTTGATCATCTATATTGAGGAAGCTTTTGCTGGGTTTTTCCCATTAGGGTTTTCCCAGGGTACATCTGTGTTGATCTTGTGATACTGTTTCTTTCAGTGACTATATGCTTTTGTTATGAAATTGAAATTGAATGCTGATAATCTAGCTTAGCATATCGAATCTTAACATGGTATCAGAGCTAACCTGAATAGGACAACTTTCACAAGGTGAAAAATCCCTCTCTCTCTCTCCCCGACAAGAAATTAGGGTTTCGGGAAAATTTTGAGTTTTGAATAATTGATTGCATGGAAATTCGTGCACTCCTAGAGTGCATCTTTTGAGCCTAGGATCGAATTTTTTGGAGGAGCAGATATCTCGAAAATTCAAACCCTAGTTTGAAACTGCACCATAAAACTACAGAAATCCAGTGAACCAGAAAATTGCTAGAAGCTGCAGTGGTGAATCTCGCAAGTCAGATTTCAAAGGTGAAGACTTGAGATCTCCAAAAACCAAGCATGCCAGTCAACTCGCCTCAGTCAAGCGCATCTCCTAGTAAGATCAGTTTCTCATTTTCCATAATTTCAATTTTTTGATCTCCTGACGAGATGGCCCCAAGAACCAAGCTTGAGGACAAACTAGAAGGCATAGAGAATTACAGAGCATGGAAATACAGAATTGGCCTCATTCTCAAGGAGAATGATCTTGAGAAATATATTAAGGATGAAGTTGCAGAACCTAAAGAGGCTGAAGCTAAGGAGAAGCACAAGAAGGATCTGATTAGGGCACAAAGAATTATTGTTGATTCCATCAAGGATCACTTGATCTCTCAAGTGTCATCCAAGAAGAATCCGAAATAAATGTATGATGCCCTATCCAGAATGTATGAAGGAAGAAAAATCAACAGAAAGATGAATCTAAGAGCTCAATTGAAGAGCAGCAAGATGAGTCATGGAGAATCCATCCATGACTACTTCACAAGGGTATCCTAGTTCAAGGAACAACTAGAATCCATTGGATACAAACTTGATGAAGATGAATTGGTTATGACTGCTCTCAAATATCTCACTAGACCCTGGGAGTCATTAATCCAGATGATGTGTGCCGAGAAGGAAAGCATGAAGTTTAATGTTGTATGGGAAGATTGTATTCAAGAGGAGACTAGAGTGGAAAATAGAGAAGCTCTAATGAAGGAGGATTACCAAGCCCTAGCCACCCATACAAAGAGAAAAAGAAGTCAACCAAACTTCCAGAAGGGGAAACACAAGGAGTCTCAACCCCCCAGAAGGTTCCAAAAAACAAGAGAAAGTCTCTCCAATAAGGACTACTCCAACTTTCAATGTTTTCATTGTGACAAGATAGGACACATTGCCAGAAATTGTCCTTTGAAGAGACAAGAATACAAGAAGAGGAACAACAACAAAAAAATACAGCATGCACATCTAGCTGAAGATGAGGATGATGAAGAAGAAGAGGAAGGACCTCCAAGAAAGCAAGCAAGAGAAGAAGATGCAGACGAGTATGTATTATTCTCTGCACTTTCTGGGTCTATAACACTTAGAGAAGACACTTGGCTTATTGATAGTGGTGCTTCAAAGCACATGACAGCACAAAAGAAAACTCTATCAAAACTTAAAGAAAAGAACTCTCCTAAAAAAGTATCTCTAGGAGATTACTATCAATATCTAATCAAAGGATTTGGTGAAGCAAGCTACAAGCTTAATTCATGAAATCCCCTGAAGATGAAGGAAGTGTTATATGTACCAGGTCTAAAGAAGAACTTACTTTCTATCTCAGCTTTAGATAAGAAAGTATTCAGAGTTGCATTCATAGATGGCCAAGTACTCATGTGGCCCAAAGGAAAGTCAATTGAAGATGCAGCTATCATCGGTGAAGAAGATGGAGGCATGTATAAGCTCAAGGGACATTCAGAAACACCCCTTGTTCATGGGTCCACTAACCCTAGTGAACTGTGGCATAGAAGGCTTTCCCACATCAATTACAAAGCACTACCTCATGTGAACAAACTAGTAACGGGATTACCAAACTTGAAGATCAACCATGAAGGCATTTGCAAAGGATGCACAAAAGGGAAGACTATCAAGAATCCATTTCCGAAGAGTGAAACAAAACCTAAAGGTACGTTGGAATTGATTCATTCAAATGTGTGTGGTCCAATGTCCTCCACATATTTGAGTGGTTTTGAATATTATATTACATTTATTGATGACTATTCAAGAAAGACTTGGATATACTTCTTGAAAGCAAAGAGCGAGGTGTTTGAGAAATTCAAGGAATTCAAAGCCTTGATAGAGAATATTTCAGACAAAATAATCAAGACACTCCGATCAGAAAATGGCAGAGAATATACTTCAAAAGAGTTTGAAGCCTTTTACAAAGATGCTGGAATCAAGAGGGAACTAACTACTCCCTACAATCCTCAACAAAATGGTGTTGTGAAAAGAAAGAACATAACCATCATGGAGGCAGTGAAGACAATTGTTGTACAAGAATAAACACCTTATAACCAAAGGTCTGGGGTTACCAACATACTCTTAAAACTTGCAGGCAATCAACTTTAGAGTACAGAAAGGAAACAAGAAGATAGGATAGACTCACCCGATTCACGACGGTTGATCCTAGCTTTGTCATCTTCCGCTCTGCTTCTCCTCCAAAGATTTCAGGGATGTTTCTCCTTCACCTGTAAAGAGTAAATCGTCCAAGTGAAAGCTTATACATGTATATAGGGAAGGTTATATAAACAAGATATAGAGTGCTTAATCATAAATATTCATCAAACCATGATACATGAAAGACATTCAAAACACATTTGGAAGAATGATTCTCTTTATTAACAATAGTGAATGAGTTAAGATTACAACCCAACGCCTGAAATAAGGACTCCTCTGCAACCAAAGGATTATGAGTTCTGCTGCTCCGAAGAATTATGAATAGACACCACCAGCATAACTTTTCTCTCCAAGTATGATTGATCAATACCCTCCCCAAGGCCTTTATTTATACTTAGTGAAATAAGGCAGTTTTGAGGGTTGAGGAGGTTGAGACAGTTAAGATGGTTATAGTTATGGGCTTAACAAATCTCAAATAATCGCGATTTATTATTTTTAATGTCAAAGGAAAGCGTACGCAGGTATTGATACTGGAAACCCACGTATGACACGCGAGTTGCTCTAAGGGAATCCCGCGTACAGATCTGTACGCGGGTTGCAATTACAAATACTTGCGTACAGTACGTGACATGCTGTAGGAAAAGTCACGTATGTACGCGGGTTACATATATGCAAAGGCGTGTACAACAATTGACATATTCAAAGGTAAAAATGGCAAGCTGGATGGATAATGAATGTATTTCATAACATGCCCATCTATAGTGATTTAGGCAACCTTCAATCCATAAATGTCCTTTTGTGTGCCAACATAGGAAATGTCAGCACACGGACGGAGAAGTGTCATTTGGGTTGATAACAACAATGAGATATGGTCAAGATCTTCCAATGCATCTATGGGCAGAAGCAACAAGAAATGTTGTCTATGTAAATAATAGAATATCTCACAGTGCTCTTGGATTCAAGACTCCAGAAGAGATGTTCACTGGAACGAAGCCTGAGGTAAGTCACCTCAAGATATTTGGTTGTCCAGTATATGTTCATATACTGAAGGAGAAAAGAAACAAGTTGGACCGTTCCAGAAAGAATGGGATATTTGTTGAATACTGTGAAGTATCCAAGGCATTCAAAATTTACATTCCTGGATTCCATCACATGGAAATCAATAGAGATGTAACATTCGATGAAGAAGCATCTCTCAAGAGATCCAGAAAATGTCAACATGAAGAAGTTTATGAGGAAGATGCACCTCCCATAAATGTAGAGGCTACATTCCTCCCTGACGATGAAGCACTCGGAGATCATGATATGAAAGAACCACAAGAACCCCCTACAATGGAAATATTAGGGAAGAGAAAGCCTGCTTGGGCAAGAGAAATTATACAAGAAGCAAAAATATATGGAGATCTTGAAGGCTCCACAAGGATAAGCAAGAAGCCCAAGACATTTTCCAACTATGTAGCTTTGATGTGTGATCTTGTATATCAAGAACCTACAAACTATGAAGAAGTTGTACAGAAGAAAGAATCGGTAGAAGCAATGATGAAAGAGTACCAGTCAATAATGAAGAATGATGTCTGGGATATAGTTCCCAAACCAGAAGGAAAGAGTGTAGTCTCCTCCAAATGGATCTATAGAATAATACATGTAGCTTACGAAAGTATAGAGAAGTACAAGGAAACATTTGTGGCTAGAGGTTTCTCTTAGAAAGAGGGAATTGATTATGACGAAACATTTGCACCAGTAGCATGGTATACTTCGATTAGAGCTATCATGGCACTTGCATCCATCATGAAATGGGACTTACACCAGGTGGATGTGAAGACATCCTTCCTGAATGGTGTGATTGAATAAAAAGTATACATAGTGACATGTCAAAACCCCAAAATTTCATAAAAATTTAAAATTTTTAAGATAACATAAAATGTTGAATATGCAGTTTACTAACTGCTAGGGGTTAGCGGAAAATGAAACAGTCTAACGTTTAGTATTAATCATTTTCATTTTACGTTAATTAATATAGCTTTCATTTTCGTAATGTATATAATATTGACTTGCATACAATTTTCTTTCAATTTTACTAATAAGTCTACTTTTTGGCAAGTAGGTGAAATCTATCTTTGAAATCTTGGGCTTACTTAGCATTTATGCTAATGCAGATGGACTACTGGTTCTTACAGGTTCAACAGGTAACGATCGATCAATAAGAAGTTTAATTCATAAGGTAGAAAGAAGTATTTCTATTTGCAAGTTAATATGCTAGTAAATAAGCTGATTATTCTCAGACAAATTCTGATGAGGTAAAGTAATTTGTCTTCTTTAGTTTCTGTTTCTAAGACAATATGCAAAGTTTAGATATAAAGGTTGTTATCTTTATCAATATTGGCGAAACAAAAGATACTTACTGTGAGCTTTAAGCTCGTATTCTTAGTCATACATTTACTTCTATTTTAACATGCTTATCTCACAAATGTTATGTTTTAAAAGTACTGTCTCTTATTCATGGAAGTACTCTTATCAATCTCGATAGTAAAGACTTCTAATAGAGAACCTGTTTCCAGTTCGTCTCTATCCTACTTAGCCATGGAATTTATTAAGCTTTTATTGTATGTGAGATTGCTAGTCATCAAGTTATGAATTTTAATACTTGAATCATTGTTTGTTGCTTGTAAGATTGTAACTATGAACAATACCACCTTACTCTAAAATATGCCAATATCAATGTTACTTGCATCCTGTAACAGTCTTATATCTGGAAATTTCCATGCCATTGTAAATACAACGCCTTATAAATATAATACTTCCTACCTCCATTTTTATCAATTTAATTCATAAGAAACCACATTATCATTTGTTATTCCTATAATGTATAACCCTTGTGCTTGGTTAAAACCATAGTAAAATTACTATTACCATGATGCCTCACTCAATATAAGTCGTAGTGTATTCTAACTACTATGGTAGGTTTTACTACTTAGAACTTCTATTCTAAGGTCTATATCGAAGAGACATTAAATTAAAAACTCATATATTCTAATAGAATCCAATTATGCACTATTGACTTTGTAACAAATAATAAGGTTCATTATTAATGTCATTAGCAAGTCGAGCATACAATACTTTATTTGTAAAGGGTTACGCTAAGGTTGATCTTTGTCATTGTTTATTATCATTTTTTAAAAACGCTTTCTCTATAGTAAAATGACATAAGGAAGTTACTAGGAATTCTAACTAACTTTAAACCATCAATTTCAAATGACATGGTTTAAGTTCCCATAATATATAATTATTTTAAGTCGATTTGCATGGTTTCAAACGAATTGTTAATGGGATAGTTTATGCTATGGTCAACCTTGGGATATTACCATGACAAGGTTTTTATGACCCAACTCTATGGTCAACGACAAGAAATCATTGTTAATCAAACATCACCGACGTCGATACTATTGAATATAGTTATGTTTCCATTTATGAATATATGTATATAATTTCAATAGTTATTTGCATAATTGTTTTATTGATTAATGCAACAATAATTTGATTATTGTACGCAGATGGACTATGGATTCGACCCTCACATGGTCACCTCCTGTCCATGCATTGGCGATATAAAAGACTTGCGAACCCTATTCTCTTTGTCATTTTCCTCTGAAGTTTTCGCTGGCCTGCGGGCTGCTCTATGTAGTTTCCATGGTGGCCATGAGGGTTGTTCCTCTGCTTGCTTGCTCCAAAACTTTTGTTTAAAGTTGCTATAGTTTCCAGAACTCAGTCTTTGATTGCAAACCTTCATGGTTGTGAACCATATAGCACGAGTGTTCTCCTGTTTTGTGTTTGGCTCTCAGCCTGTCCATAACTCAGTCCTATTCTCCTCGTGGCATGTCACGACTTTGTGAAGCTAAAACTTCTTTGTCACTGTTTGTACTCCACGGTCGACGTAGGGTTTGGAAATTCTTGTGTGTACATTGCGCAGCTGGTGACAGTCTCTTCGTTGCTCGATAACTCTTTTATTTACAGGTAAAAAATATCTCGGTTTTTATTATGTAGACTCTGTCAAATTATGAACACAGTTTAGGGTTTTTTTTAATGTTATTGAACTGAGCCCTGAACTAATGCTCGGTAAAATGCTTGTACAGGAACCCGTGATAGTTCCAAGCTTCGATGAAAGAATACACGATGATCGTCTTCAGTGGCTTGTGGCTCTAACTGGTAAGCTCTGAGTTCAAATGGGTTTTGCCCTACTTGTATTGAGGGTTGTTGATGGAGATAATACAGGGCTTGGAATCATGTTTCAGTTTCTCGCTAGTTAATAGGTTTTTAATATGATGATTCTTTACAGTTTTTACTTGTAAACCCTTGCAGTCATGCTGGGTAATACCGGCTTTCGAGCCGTGACATGTATGTAGTTTTCTTGACTTGTAAAAAGGGATTACAGCCTTACGGTTTGATCATACTCTGGTTTTTAAATTAAAAGGTTTTCTCCTGTATTTATAGTTTTTAAGTGGCTTCTATTTTCGATTACTCTGTTTACATAATTTGACTCGTAAATGCTAATACTGTAAAGTAAGTTTTCTTCTTAACTGTAAGTGTAGTACATTTACTGTTAATAATATTTCTTGTAAGTAAATATTGTTATTGTAAAGACTGTAGGTCAGTCATAATGTAAAATTCATATTATTATGCTTACCTTTTCAGAATATAATAGTTAGGGTTTAATGGAATGAAACCCTTGTATAAATATACTCTTAATTTAATTATTACTTGAGCACTGTTTCATGCTTGTTTCTATTTGGTTATTACAGGAGTATTGAAGTTTATTAATCTGCTTATGAAGCATTTTTAAAATAAAATAGTTTACAAATATGCTATTAAGTTTTTGAGATAAGACTATACTTAGTCTATCGCATAGATTATAGTCTTCTAGTTTAATTTGTTTACTGAGTTCCCAATGTATATGGTTTAAACTTTTATAAATTAATTTATAAAAAGATAAAAGAAAAGCTAGGTTTTCGACCCTCGGTTATCTGGCACAGTTTACAAGCCTTTTTATTAAATATAAATTAGTTTCTAAATATGATATTTTAATTTTATTTTATCTAATGTTTATATTTATACTTGTTTTTACTTACTATTCTGTAGCTTTGAAGTTATTCGGAGCTCTGTAGAGAATAGAACATTAACTTTGTGACTCTATTTACTTTTCATAAATAAGGGTATATATACCTAACCCTAATCTAGTTTGTATTAAGTAATAATTTAGAATTTATTAAATAGTTTATAAGATATATTGTATGGTTAATAACTGGTATAAATACTTAACTGTTACCTTCAAATAAACTTTTGTTTGTATCAGTATACTAATACTTTAACTCTAGTGTAGTTTTATTGTTTCTTTTCTACATTTTTTTATTTAGTTATACTTAAGTAAAAACAGTAAACACAATCAAATCACAACACTGTTTTTCCTCTGTAATATTTTAAACATTGAAATAAAATTACTCTGCTATCTACATTTACACAATCCCATCTACTATTTTCATTCTCTTATCTACTTAAAGCATTCTATCTGTGCTAGAGTACGGCCTGGCTTCTAGGTGTGGAAAAAAACATAGTTTCGAAATTTATTTTCATTCTAACACATTATTCTCTAAATCCATTTCATTTCTATAACAATCTAATAAAAAATACTAACTCAAACATTTCACAAACTGAACTGTTAACATTCACATAGCAGTTAACTAAGATTTATTTAACTAACACAGTAAAATAAAATAACTTAGAACTTGTTGAGGACAGACGACAACAGCTTTAGGAGGTCGTTCCTCCCTACCAATCTCCTAGAGAACGCTCAAACGACGCTTCCTCAGGACCCCCAAGCCTGTTCCTGGTATTCTTGGCTGAGAACTGGTGGAGAATGCAATCAGTAGAACCCTCTGTCAACTGACTAGTTCAATACCTCAGTAAATACTCTACTCTCAGCAGTATGATCTTCAACTTAAAAGCTGCACTAGATCAATCAGCAGTTATCCCCTCAAACACTTTCCAGATTTCCCTTCCATTGAATTTCTCTGAAGTACATTCATTCAACCTGAATGATCACCTCTCTAGAATGAGCAGCCTCAGCTCTCTTCAATGGGAATTTTTATAAAGATTGCCTAGGTCTTTTGGTTCAGTTTTCATTAATTGAGCCACCTGCTCTGATTCCACTTTCTTGGGGAATCATGACCACAAATGTAGGGAGTTGCCACCTGCAACAGTTGGAAGTGGTTTGAGGATGTTGCCACATGTCAGTTTGCTCTCCACCCAGTCTCCTCCACCAATTTGACCAATAAACACTCTTTTAACAGCTCTCCTAAAGTTGTTGTCTCCTCATTTATTTATTTATAATAAAATATTCAGAATTTACATAAAATATCCTTGACCCCACTAGGTCATCAATTACAACTTAGCATAAAATTTAATATATTGTTCCGCAAGAATATAAAATTGTTTTTTTGCAAAATTGGGGCATGTGACAGAACAACCACAAGGATTTGAAGTTGAAGATAGACGGACTCACGTATGCAAGTTGAAGAAGGCCCTGTACGATCTGAAGCAAGCTCCTAGAGCTTGGTATGGAAGGATATATAGTTTCTTGATGAGCTTGGACTTTACCGAGAGAAATTCGATCCTAACCTTTACTTCAAGGTTATAGAAGATGAACTTGTCATACTATTACTGTATGCGGATGATCTATTTCTGACAAGGAATAAGAAACAGATTGTGGAATGCAAGAAGGTCGCTGAATAATTTGAGATGAAAGACCTTGGGTTAATGCATTATTTCCTAGGTCTGGAGGTATGACAAAACTTAGAAGGAATCTTTCTCAATCAGGGAAAGCACGCAGTGGAAATATTGAAAATATTTGATATGTTGGAGTGTAAAGCCATGGACAAACCCATGGATACCAACCTGAAGTTGTTGGCTGATGAATCATCAAAATTGGTGGATGTGACTCTATACAGACAGATTATTGGGTCGTTGATGTATCTAACAAATACCATACCAGACATTTGTTTTGCTGTGAACATCTTGAGTCAGTATCCAATTCAACCTAAACGTGTTCACCTGATAGCTGCAAAACATGTGATGAGATATCTAAAAGGGACTATAGACTTTGGTCTATACTATGATGGAAACCATGATTACAGACTGTATGGCTATACAGATGCAGATTGGGCTGGAAGTGTCTCAGACAGAAGAATCACATCAAGTGTATGTTATAGTCTAGGGTTTGCTATGATTTCATGGTTTAAAAAGAAACATTCCAATGTTGCTCTTAACACAACTGAAGCAAAATACATAGCGGCTTGCTTTGCTAGTTGTGAAGCCATATGGCTTCAAAAGTTGATTTTAGGGTAATTCAACCTAGAGTTGGATACCACCGTGATTCTATGTGATAAACAGAGTTGTATAAATATGATGGGGAACCCAGTGTTCCATGATAGGTCAAAGCACATAGAGATCCGATATTTCTACATTCGAGATATGATGCAGAAGGGAGCCATGAAGCTCCAGTATCTGAGTACCGATGAAAAAGTTGTTGATGTGTTGACGAATCCTCTGTCTCGAGTAAAGTTCGAATACTTTCGAGACAAGCTTGGTGTTGTTCAGAAAGACCTTCCCCGAAAGGGGGAGCAGTGATGTTGCAGTGGAAGTGTATCATCCCTAGACATTTGTCTTAAACTGATCCATAGACCTATGTCTTCAAGAAATAAGAAGGATTGTATCATCCCTGGACATTGTTCTAAAGTGATCTGATGACTTCAGTCCTCGAGAATGTGGCATTAGAGGAAATTTCAACTCAAAATGGGCCTCCTAAAAAAATTTAATAAAATAATAGTTAAAATAATAAAATAATATTTATTAATTTTGGAGGAAGAAAAGAAAAAAACTACTTTTTTGTTTGTATTTTCGACATATCTCCCTGTGCTTTTACTCAAATTTCGATCGGGAGAGCTCGTATTTCAAATTTAAAGCAATTTCATTGGCTAACACATGATGTCATGGAATTTGAGTTAAAGTTAAAAGGCCCATTTTGAGTTGAAATTTCCTCTAATGTGGGATTATATCATCCTTGAGCTCTTGTTCAGAACGGATCTGATGACTTCGGTCCTCGATAATGTGGTGGGATTGTATCATCCCTGAACTCTTGTTCAGAACGAATTCAGTAAATTCGGTCCTCGAGAATGTGGTGGGATTGTATCATCCCTGAACTATTGTTCAGAATGGATCAGGTGACTTCGGTCCTCGAGAATGTGGTGGGATTGTATCATCCCTGAACTCTTGTTCAGAACGGATCCGGTGACTTCAGTCCTCTAGAATGTGGTGGGATTGTATCATCCCTGAACTCTTGTTCAGAATGGATCCAGTGACTTCGGTCCTCGAGAATGTGGTAGGATTGCATCATCCTTGTACTTAGTCCTAAAGTGATAGGGAGTGATTATCCCGTAATTGTATCTGGTAACTTCGGTTGTCGAGAATGTGGTAGGATTGCATCATCCCTAGACTTAAGTCCAAAAGTGATTCGAAGACATTTGTCTTCGTATTGTGGATTGCACGTTGTTGCAGATGATGATGATGTTACTAATAGAAAGATCAGAGTATGATGATGATGATGATGTTACTGATCGAAAGATTAGAGTGTGATGATGATATTGCTTAGAGAATTGTTGTTGATGATGATGATGATCGAAAGGTCAAAGTATTATTGATGATGATGCTGCTGATTGATGAAGACTAAAATGCTGACGATGATGTTGATGCCGCTAAAGTTGAAGATGAAGACTATATGTCAAAGATGTTGAAAAATCTTCCTATGATTTATAGATGTATCACCCTGATGACGTTGAAGATGATCTCTCTCCTTCTCCTTCTGTTGTTGTTGATGATGTTGTAGAATACTCTTCTCGTTAAGGGGGAGTGCTGAATTATTGTAACTTTGAAGTGTATTTACTTAGTATCCCTGATGTTCCTATCGGGATAATCATTTGTATTTAATTATACCCTTATGTTCCTATCGGGAGAATTAGTAAGAATCATGAGGAAATTCCCTCTGTTGTAAGTCTGGTCATTAGCACCCTAGTTAATATAATGTTAAGTTGTTTGTGTCCTCCTAGAGAAGTCGGCCCAGTCAATTTTAGTGGGGCCGACTTGGTGGAGTGAATTGTCAAGTGAACGAAAGAATATACATATAAGTGAATCTCTCCTCATTTCTACACTCACACTCACTTGTGTAGCACATAAGAGAGGAGAAAGATCGGTCTGGGGTTTTATCTTTTATCTTTTGATCATCTATGTTGAGGAAGCTTTTGATGGATTTTTCCCATTAGGGTTTTCCCAGGGCAAATCTGTGTTGATCTTGTGATACTATTTCTTTTAGTGATCTTGTCTATATGCTTTTGTTATGAAATTGAAATTGAATGTTGATAATCTAGCTTAGCATGTGGAATCTTAACATGTAGTGACCTCTTTCTCCAATTCTTTAAACTCAAGAAGTCGAGTTGTTTCCATTGCACACAAGTCCCTTACATTGTTATCTACCTTGAAATTCCTATCACAATCTTCTTTCCAATGATTCTAATGGATGGTGGAATTCATTACATTGCATTGTGCTTAACAACCTCATGCTCATAATGCTTAATCCACTATTGAATCTCCTTTATCTCGCACAAGACTCAACACTTACTTTTACAATAGTAGTGGACATTGTTGCTCCATATTTATGCAAATTCTAGGCAAGGTCATCCCTAACTAGAGCACCTGAAATTGCCTCTTTGGATACGAACAAAGACTTGACAATTTTTTCTTGAACCATGGCACCCCAACTCGCTTCCAATGCTCCTACATTGCTCTAGGGTTGAGAGAAAAGTTGGAAAAATAAATATTCAACTAGAGCAATTTAACAATAAACCCACACATACATTAAGTTGGTCATTGCACTGAACATAACCACACATGTTGATGGATGAGGAATAAGGTGAAATGGGTGATGGGGGAGCCTTAACTCCCTGCCCCTTTGTGCTTGCATGACATGACACTTATAATGTGACATAAGTATCATAATAAGTGGTCATATCATGGGAAGGACATGGAACATAGAGCACCCCCATTTACCTTCTATTACCCTGCATTCATCCTTGCTCCAAGGTTGGCTTGTGCAACCTCCCCATTTTGCTTGCTTTCTTAAGACCTGGAAAAAGTCAAGTTTTGCAAAATATTGAGCCAATGTAATGATCCTCTATGTGAATTTGGGGAGATTGAAGTTTTGGAGAGGAGGTTAATGGAACAATAAGCCTAATATTACCATTCAATCCTCCTCCATTGTTGCTCAATGAACTCCTTTCTCCTTTAAAACAACTAAGCCTTTTAATGATCTCCAATGTGAATTTGGGGAGTTTGAAGTTTTGGAGAGAAATTTAATGGAACAATGAGCCTAATATTAGTGTTGAATCCTTCTCCATTGTCACTCAACAAACTCGTTTCTCCTTTAAAACAACTAAGCCTTGATAAACTGATATCACATCCTCCTCGTTTTCGGTTGCATTTCCTAGTCCTATACATACTCTAATTCCTTCAAAGTCAGAGATGATTTCATATCACCGTTAGGTCTCTTTGTCTCTGGGTTCGTGGTTGAGTTATAAACTAATACCACAAAGCCAAAAAGTTGATATAAATAGTGTTCTACCATAATGATTAAGTGGTAAGAAGTAATATGCCAAACATATCCATTACATCATTGGAAATAGTGGTTATCTCTCGAATTTTTGAGATATGTAGAAAGAGCCATTTCAAATATGGAATCCCTCAAAGCAGCCTCTCCAAAGATCATAAAAATGTTTGTAAGAAATATTTTCTACAAAATCAATTTAGCTCGTATCATTTTTCTCCACTAACGTACA
This sequence comes from Pseudotsuga menziesii, assembly GCA_001517045.1. Taxonomy (NCBI): domain Eukaryota; kingdom Viridiplantae; phylum Streptophyta; class Pinopsida; order Pinales; family Pinaceae; genus Pseudotsuga; species Pseudotsuga menziesii. The sequence goes on from LPNX010955709.1 coordinate 399,197, forward strand.
ATATTTACATTTTAATGAACAACGTAGGATACTCTCTCCTACAGAAATCACACTTTCATTACTGGCTCCATATGAATAATCATTTGGAACCACATAAAAAAGTTAAAAGACGTGTTAGATTTATTGGAACCATGAACATGTTTGTGCATATTCCAGGCTATCCCAAGACATTTCGGAGGTTAAAAATCCTTTACGACTCATTAATGGCCCGCTGCAGTTCTTAACAGAGTGAGAATGCCATAGTCTTCCTGTGTCAAACCATGCACCGTCGTATCATACAAAAAATTCAAGGCATTTTATCTATCTATTAGTCAATTTATATATTGTCATTCATTTCCCATAAGCAATAATCATTCTTAGGCATATTCTCCCTTAGAATCCTTACGATAATATTTTTTTCAAGGGAATGATAGTGTACGAAAAATGAAGCTTGCACATATCAGAGTCGTGACTAAGTGCAACCAACAGTTCTAATAATGGTTGCAACTGCGTTAGTGTGAAACACTGATTTTACCATCCAATCTGCTACCCTAAACTGACAACATTTTTTTCCCATATAACCATGCACATCTCTTGATTCTCTTCTACTTTGGAGAAGAGATCTCACAGCTTAAGCTAAACCTCAGCATCCATTTATGTATCTTCAATATATAGTTTATTGGATAAAATTGTTAGATTTGGTATATCGACAGGTACTTCTATGTTGATAATGTCTAGCATTGAAACTCTCTAGACATTATTATAATAGTCTTTTGTAATACTTTTATAGTTATAGTCAATGGTATTAGAGGGACATGGTATTATGTGTCCCACGGTACTAGGTGTCCCACGGTATTGACCATGGTATTGACATAAATTGATGTTATAAAAGAGTTTATTGAGAGTTGTAGGGAAACATAATCAAGAGTAAGTCATAACTCTTGCATGTTGGACAAGAGTGAGTTATATTTCTTGTGAGTGACAAGAGTGAGTCATATCTTCTGTTGTGGTTTGTCTTTTCTGCTGAGGGTTTGGGCATAGTGAGAGTCAGGAGTTTGAGATACGGTGAGTCATATCCGAAATCTTGGTGTTGTATGTGATGTTTAAAAAATCTGCAATAAAAGACAAAACCATTGGTTGGTTTTCCCCATTGGGTTTCCAGGGTACTTCTTGTGTTCAGTTTTCCCCATTGGGTTTTCCATCTTAGCCAACCATCCTTCCCTCAACAAAGAAACATTAGTGAACCAAAAGCTCCAAATCGAGCACCAATTGTGGGGGACAGGAGAACTATCCTCTCAACCAAACCTCTCAATCAATAAATTGAGGCCCCAAGTCCACAATCACTGAGTCTATACGAACTTAACCTGACAATCACTAAGGCTATACAAACTTAACCTCACAATCATCAGCGAACTTTTATTTTTAGTTCTTAAATTCTTATAAATCATTCATTTCCTTAGGATGCCATACATACAACATATTTCTCAGCCAACCACTCAGTGCTTAGTTCCCATTCAACAATTTCATACAACATACAGTCCCAACAAGAAACTAATTCACGGCACTAACCAAACTCACACACATATCAACCTCAATCCAAAAGCGACCTTTCTACCCAGATTTTCTCCAAATCAAAATAAATATCCCACAAATTTATCCTCCCTTCGAAAAATCCCAACAAGCCAAAATTATTATTTAATTACTCCACTTTAATAGATAGCAAGTGCCCCTCACCTGCATCCTGACAAATACCACTCAAATGCATTTAATCAACTTATCAATTGAATATTCATGACTCATTGTATGATATAAATATTCATTTTATTGCACTTTCATTACTAATTTTGTACGACAGAACAAAATGCACCATTTAATATGCAGGATTTGTCAACCAAAATACTCTAAGTATACTAATAATAGTGTGCATATAGGGGTGGCATCTGTTAGGGGGGAATCCTAGACTCCGATGGAAATCTAGCATCTTCCTATCCTTGGGGATTACGCGAGACGACAAATAACCACGCTGAAGCTCTTGCTTTGTGGCAAGGATTATTGATAGTCCATGTAAAGGAATTCTAGAATATTGTGGTGTTAAGGGATCCAATGATGATCATCTGGACACTTGAGGTAGAATTCTAAGTATAAGAGAGTCTAGTAGCACTTGTTTAAATTATTAATACAGATAGCAACTATTAAATTTTTATATTTTGCAGATATGATATGATTATGTAGCAGAACAATATACTAATTTTAACCAGTGTTCCATGAGGACGCGTCTCGTAGGGTCGAGAGCACGCCCCCTGCGCTTCCCATGTCCCGGGGGCTGGGAGGCCTCATGGGAAACGTTTCCTAGCACCCCCCTTTCTGCGAAAATTGGGGAAACACAAGTCTAGGATTTTCCCGGATTGGGGTTTCCCACATGCCCCCTCCTGAAAATGGGGGGCTCCCACAAGACCCCACCCCCGTCGAATTTTTAATTTTTTTAATTAAAAACATAAATGGTTCGTCTTAAATTTTAGTCTTTTACACTAAATGGTCATTATAAATCGAAATAGAAACAAATAAAAATAAACAAACATTGATATGATATGCTTGGCTATAATGATTACATTTACATTACACTAAACTCTTCAGAAACATAAGAGTTTATATGTTGGGTTCATATTTTTATTATTTTTCTATTTTTTTATAATTTTAGAGACCCTAACGCCCCCCCGCCACTCCATCCCCTAAAATACCCCAAAATTTTGGGGTGTCTCTACACGTCCCCAATGTGCGTTTCCCCGCTCCCACGCTCCCGCGTCCCAGAAACTTGGTGGAACACTGATTTTAACTTCTATACAAATACACTTGAAATAAAACATTCACCATAGATTAACCAACACAATATAGCACACAAAATTTTACCTTAGGGAAACCTTTTAAAGTAATAAAACCCAAATACTGATATGCTCTAATGTAATATCCCAAATACTAATATTCTCTAATGTTCTATTATAGTGTTGACTCGCACACTCAATCTCATACAAATTTGCAAAATAACTGTGCATGCAAAAATGGCCTAAAATATAGATGAATTAGGGTTAGGGTTTTGCAGAGAGAAATTAACACTTACCACTGATATTCTAGATGATAATGACTCTAGATATAGCTACATGCATAAGGATCCAGATGGGTGGTCTAATAATGCTATTTTCCTCCGGTGTTACCGCCCCGCGGTACCGTAAGCACCCTCCATACTGAAGGTGACGTTTTCGTAGGAGGAGAGGTCCGTTCGGGACAAAACTTTATGAGTTTGTCTGTCTACTGATGCTAGAGAGATGGACTGGCACATGCGGAGATTTGGCTGCCTCTAAGTGCCCTAGCGAATTGATTGGCAGTTCTGCTGCTTATGCCCCCAACTGATCTGTTTGGCTGATAGTTGCTCCAGGTGAACAAAATGATGGCTGATAATCACTGCATACCATAGGATAGGCCTGCTGAGAAAGAGGAAGGTGACATGTGAAGGAAAGACTAGGTTTTGTGGTCCCAACGAATCTTTCTATGTTTTCCCTACTACTTTCGGCTGCAAAACGTGGATCTGCTAATAACCCGTCGGAATGTGATGGATCTCTGAATATTGTAGTATATGATGGATGCAATGGATAAACCTAGATGATCTATCCCAATAAGATACTAGGGCAGATATCTCACTACTGAACCCTCGCTAGCTGAAGACACCGTCTCCAACCCTAACTGTCATGGCTGCATGTTGTGTTGCTGCTCGAAACTCCAAAATCAATCAACAATAACAATAGATATCTTATTTGGTCTCATAACCATCTTAAATAGAGTCTCATGTACCTTTAGGGTTTGCATGTCACTTTTAGGGTTTCCACTTCACTTTTGCATGCATGCAATTCTATTTTGATGTTGACTTTTAAGCCTAAAGAAACAAGGCTTCTTTTATCCGACTAATGACTTGACACTGAATGAATGTCTTGTTTTGTTCTAAGTATCAAATGCCCTCAGTAAATTCCCTCTCATGCAGTACCCGCTCGAACCTATGGGAATTAAGTAGGTTAACGGGTGTTTTTGGATACTTAATTAGAGGGGGGCATTATAGTCCTCCCTGCTTGAAATTGCTTGTCCTCAAGCAACTACAAACTAGGATGCTACAATACCTGCTCTCCTTCCCATGTGGCATCCTCCATAGGTAATTCCTTCCACTTCACCAGATACTCTCAAATCACCTTGTTTTGAAGCTTCCTTTCTCGTACCTGTAGGATTTTCTCTGGAATCAGTATCAGTAGCCCTTCATCATGTAAGGGAGGTAACTCAATGGATGGAGCAATGCGTTGTCCTAATGTTTTCTTGAGACTAGACACATGAACTACATTGTGAATCTTGCTTTCCTCTGGGAGTTCTAGCTCATAAGCCACCTCTCCAACCTTCTGAATTACCTTGTAAGGACCATAGAAGCGAGGTTTTAGTTTTTCCTCTCCTTTATTCTTGAGGGAAGATTTCCTGTATGTTGTAGTCGTAAATATACCATATCTCCTAACTCGAAGCTCCTCTCAACCCTGTGTCTATTTGCGTATAGTTTCTGCTAATTCTGTGCTACTTATAAGTTCTCTCTCAAGATCTTAAGGATATCCCGACTATCCTGTATCCAATATTTTGCCTTGGGTCCTCTGTTGTCTCCAAAATCTAGATTTGCGAAGCTCAGTGCCTCATAGCCATACAATGATTTAAAAGGCGTCATCCAGATAGACATATGGTAGGTGGTATTGTAGCAGTATTCCCCTAAGTAAAGCCACTTAATCCATGTCCTCTGTTGGCTTGCTACATAATTGCACAGATACCCTTCAACCCACTTATTGAAAATCTTGGTATGTCCATCGCTTTGCGGGTGATAGCTCGTACTTGTAGCAAGTTCTGTCCCTACCAATATGAATAGCTCATGCCATAAGGCACTGGTGAATTTACTGTCCCGATCACTAACAATAGTCTTGGGTAGCCCATGTAATCTGAATACTTCTCTAAAAAATAAATCGGCTACCTGGGCTGCGGAGTAATTGGATGAGATAGAAAAGAAATGGGCAAATTTGGTCAGTCAATCAACCACGACATATAAGCAATCTCACCCTTGGACCTTGGGCAACCCTGTAATGAAGTCCATGGAGATAATTTCCCACTTTTGTTCCGGAATTGGTAGTGGCTGAAGTAACCCTGCTGGATGGATGTGTTCGACCTTGTTCTGCTGACAAATCCTGCATTCCCACACATCCTGCATAAACTCCCCCTTGAGACCCTTCCATGAGAACCTCTCTCGGATCTGCCTATAGGTCTTCAAGAAACCATGATGTCCTGAAAATGGAGAGTCATGTGACACCTGTATGATCTTCTTTTTTAAGGCTGATTCTGGGATGAGGTATATCCTGCTCATGTAGTATATGACGTCATCAATAATTATTTACATGTCATCCTGGATCTATCCATCCAATAATTCGCAAGAAAATTTATTTTTGGAGTACTATACTAAGAGAAGAGACCTCCAATCTGTGGATATACTCACGAGAGATAATGAAGCGGGTCGTCTGGATAATGCATCAGCTACTATATTGTTCTTACCCTTCACATAATCTATCTCAAAATCGTAGGCTTGCACCTTGCTAACCCATTTCTGTTAGTGCTCATTCAGCTCCTTCTGCTCCAAGAAGTACTTGAGGTTGTTATGATCTGTCTTGATTTTGAACTTGCTGCCCACCAAGTACTGTCTGAATTTAGTGAGAGCATGTAAGATGGCTAGCAACTCCTTGTCATAAATGGAGTAGGTGCTCATAGTTTTTCAGTTTCCTGCTCTCGAATGCAATTGGGTGATGGTTTTGCATCAGTACAGCCCCTAGCCCTTCCCCTGATGTATCACATTCTACTAAAAATGGTTGTGAGAAGTCTGGTAGCGCTAAAATCGAGAAAGAACTCATGATCAGTGAGTGGTTTTCTGTGCTAATTCTGTCCAAGTGAAGGCCCCCTTCTTTGTGAGATCATTGAGTGGTGTGGAAAATTGGGAGAAGCCCTTAACACACCTCCGGTAATATGTGCAAAGGCCCAAGAATCCTTTCAGTTCCGTGATTGTTTTTGGCATAGGCCAATCCCTGATAGTTCGGATTTTATCCATATGAACGTGTACCCCTTCTGCACTGATGATGTGCCCTAGATACAACGTCTCCTTCATGCCAAATTCACACTTAGACATCTTCGCGTAAAATGAGCGCTCTTCTAGAATGCTCAATACTTCATCTAAATGCTTCAGATGTTCCTCCCACGTTTTGTTGTAAATCAAAATATCATCAAAGAATACTAGCAAATACTTACATAACTGAGCTCTGAAAGTACGGTTCATGCACGACTCAAAGGTGGATGGAGCATTGGTGAGTCCAAAAGGCATGACCAAGAACTCATAGTGACCATAGTGGCAAAAGAAGTTGTTTTAGAAATGTCTTGATGCCTTACTTGGATCTGGTGGTACCCTTAGTGAAGATCAATCTTTGAAAAGTATTTGGCACCCTGCAACTCGTCCATGAGTTCATCATTCCTGGGAATGGGATACTTGTTTTTTATGGTCTTTTTGTTGAGTGCTCTATAATCGATGCACATCGCAGTGTGCCATCCTTCTTCTTAACTAAGACCACTGATGATGCAAAGGGACTAGAACTGGGCCGAATATATCCTAGCTCTAGTAATTTTGTGATCGTCTTCTCGATCTCATCTTTATATCTTTTGGGATTCTGGTAAGGAGTGGTGATGACTACCTGTGTCCCTTCCTCCAACTCAATGATGTGCTCAAATCCCCTATCCGGTGGTCTACCTGCTGGAAGGTCCTGAAATACCTTTTCGTGCTTCTGCAATAATGCCTGAATATCTTTTGGGTGTTGGGTGTTGTTCTCTAGAGGTTTCCTAAAGGCGACAAAACATCCTGCTGACCATTCTATGTCATCCTTCCTGAGAACTGCCTATGATTCTCTATGAAGCGACTAGTTTTGGGGAATAAGTGTTCGTGCCCCTCAAAACTACCTGTTTCCCATCTAGTCCCTGGAATTCCATTTCCATTGCTCGGTAGTCTGTAGTATATTTCCCTATTGAATAAAGCCATTGAACCTCTAATACTACATGTGTATCTTCCACATCCACTACATAAAATGAATCTATCATATGGTATTTTCCTAATGTGACATTCAGTTTTGGAATTCAATAGTTGCACTCCATGCTAGAGTTTCCAGCTACTGCTACAGTAAATCCCTCAAAATTCTCTATCAGAATACCCCTCTTGGCTACCCAATCTGCATCAATGAAATTGTGGGTTGCTCCCCCATCAATAAATACTCCCACTCTATGGCCCTGTACTACTCCCATGACCCTGAGAGTATGGAATCTAGGTACTCCAGATAGCGTAGCACTAACTCCCTCTGGTGTATCACCCTGGAGTGACTCCTCCTCTGCTGCCCGCAATTCTTCTGTTGTTTCCTGCTCGTAGTCCTCTCCTTCACTATATGAATATACCTCTATGTAGTGAGCCTTGGCCTTTCCTGCACACCTGTGTCCTGGAACCCATGGTTCCTGTCAAGTAAAACACAATTTCTTCCGTCTCAAGTCTTTCCTAGTGTCATCATCTAACCATGTTTTCTTCAGTAATTCCTACTGGAAAGGTTTCTTGTCCTTGTCCCTAACCGGAAAGTTGGTCTTGAGTGAGAACCTATTCTTTGGGACTGAGTCTTGGAGATCTCTGGCTCGGTTGATGGCATCTTGTAGAGTGGAGGGGTTGTAGGATTTCACCCACCTCTGTAGTGGCTCTATCAAGGCCTCAGTAAACAACATAGTCAACCTGCTCTCCGACACATAGATGGCATCTTGTAGAGTGGAGGGTTTGTAGGATTTCACCCACCTCTGTAGTGGCTCTATCAAGGCCTCAGTAAACAACATAGTCAACCTGCTCTCCGACACATATGTCACCATAATAGCTACCATATGGAACTCTAAGATGAAGGCCTCGGTGCTACCTGTCTGCTTGAGTTGAGCCAACTCTCTGAAATGTATCTTTGGATCTTTCCTGTTGAACTGCTCCATGAATTTCTGAGTGAAATCACTATAGGAGTGGATGGTGTTGTGACCCAATGTCACTAATCCGTGGTACCACCACTCATAAGCCTCTCCGTTGAAGTGGAGTGTAGCCAATTTAATGGCATTTGTATTTGTCACGGTATTGATTTGGAAATAGGTATCCAACTTCTGAACCCATATCCTCGTTGAACCTCCGTGAGCCCCATCAAAGTTTGGGATGGTCAACCTGCCCAAGGTTTTCTGCAACTCATAGTTATGATTGAATCCCTTGTTGAAATTCCTGGTCCTATTCCTCCCCTTCATGTTGCAAAAATCCAAAAAAAACATGGCTGCATGAAACTCATCCCCTAAGTCCCTGTATTCCTGCAAATAGGCCCCAAAGGGTTCACTAGGTTCTACCTGCATGACTGGACCTACTACTGCATTTGCCAAGAAGTGAGGCACAGTAGGCCTGCTGGAAGGTCTGTTATATATGTGGGGTGTGTTCTACATATTGGTTCCCAATACTACTTGTAGACCCTCTATCTACCAATGAGAGAGGTGTATTGCTATTACCTGGTTCTGGTTTCGCCGATAATATGTTGATTGCATTAAGTATGTCCTTTTTCCTTTTGGTTGTCTTACAATTCGCTTACTAGGTTGCGAAACTCCATTCTGTCCTCATCTTCTTCCATTCATTTTCCCCTGTCAGAGTGTATACTTGTTGGGTCCATGTCTGAGTTGGTATCTTCTAGTTGGATATCCTCAAATTCCTCCGTGTTTCTACTCCTTCTTTTCCTATAGGTTACAAAAATGTCCTCTTCTATATTCATATACTTCTCATGTTCAAGCCCACAACTGGCAAGGAACATGCTATGATACCACTGTAATATCCCAACTACTGATATTCTCTAATGTTCTATGATAGTGCTGACTCACACACTCAATCTCATACAAATTTGCAAAATAACTGTGAATGCAAACTCACCATGCAAAAATTCCCTAAAATATAGCTGAATTAGGGTTAGGGTTTTGCAGAGAGAAATTAACACTTACCAGTGATATTTTGGCTGATAATGACTCCAGAGATAGCTGCATGAATAAGGATCTGGATGGGTGGTCTAATAATGCTCTTTTCCTCCGGTGTTACCACCCCGCAATACTGTAAGCACCCTCCAGATTGAAGGTGACGTTTTTGTAGGAGGAGAGGTCCGTTAGGGCTGAAACATTCTGAGATTATCTGTCTGTTGATGCCAGAGAAATGGACTGGTACATGTGGAGGTTTGGCTGCCTCCAAGTGCCCTAGCAAATTGATTGGAAGTTTTGCTGCTTACGCCCCCAACTGATCTGTTTGGCTGATAACTGCTCCAAGTGAGCAAACTGATGGCTGGTAATCAATTCATACCATAGGATATGCCTGCTGAGAAAGAGGAAGCTGACATGCGGAGGAAAGACTGGGTTTTGTGGTCCCAACGAATCCTTCTGTGTTTTCCCTGCTACTTCCGGCTGCAAAACATGGATCTGCTAATAACCCTTGGGAATGTGCTGGATCTCCGAATACTGTAGTATATGATGGATGCAATGGATAAACCTAGATGATATATCCCAATAAGATACTAGGGCAGATATCTCACTATCGAACCCTCGCTAGCTAAAGACACCGCCTCCAACCCCAACTGTCGTGGCTACACGTTGTGCTACTGCTCGAAACTCCAAAATCAATCAACAATAACAATATATATCTTCTTGGTCTCATAACCCTCTTAAATAGAGTCTCATGTACTTTTAGGGTTTGCATGTCACTTTTAGGGTTTCCACTTCACTTTTGCATGCATGCAATTCTATTTTGATGTTGACTTTTAAGTCTAAAGAAACAAGGCTTCTTTTATCTGGCTGATGACTTGACACTGAATGAATGTCTTGTTCTTCTCTAGGTATCAAATGCCCTCAGTCAATTCCCTCTCATGTAGTACTCGCTCGAACCTATGGGAATTGAGTAGGTTAGCGGGTGTTTTTGGATGCTTAATTAGAGGCGGACATTACATGTTCATATTTTTATTATTTTTCTATTTTTTATAATTTTAGAGACCCTGATGCCCCCCCGCCACCCCGTCCCCCAAAATACCCCAAAATTGTGGGGTGTCTCTACAAGTCCCCAATGTGTGTTTCCCCGCTCCCACATCCGGAAAACTTGGTGGAACGCTTATCTTAAATTCTATACAAATACACTTGAAATAAAACATTCACCATAGATTAACCAACACAATAGAGCACAAATTTTTTTACCTTGGGGAAACCTTTTAAAGAAATAAAACCCCAGCAAGAATAATCTTCCTTAAAATATCAGATGACTGAGTTTTACATGAGCAGAATTAGAGCAGAATTTACACTGAAGCCCCTAGGGCTTGTTACATGCCAAGATAAACCAAAAAAAGGAACTCACTGGAATATGAATGAAGCCCACCGAAGACTGTTGTAGGTGGAGACAACCCTGGATGCAAACCCTAATATTATGTCAACCCTTATATTGATGGCGTCAACCCTTTATCAATATTTAAAAAAATAATGGCATCCTTGATCCTTGATAATCAACCTTCAAACAATCAATTGCAGCCCTATAGGGCTTGATTACTATTATGGTAGCCTTGTTAGGGCTTCAACAACTCCACGGTATCCCTATTATGGCATGATCAAACCTTCTGATGACTAGAATAGGATTTAGCAGACTAGGAACATATATCAGCAACCCTACTAGGACAAAATCAGACCCTCGGCTGAGTGAGAGAGGCCCACACAGGGTTGCGACTGAGAGAGATATACCTCGACAATGACTCAGGTGAGATATATGGACTCCAACAGTGGTTTGGATGAGTTAGATAGACTCCAATAGGGCTGCGACTAAATTCCAATGTATGAATAGGACCTAGGAAAGTCTTCCTACATTGTCCTTCAATGGCTTATCAAGACTTAAAAAATGATAGAGATGAGATGAAAGATAAACAACAGCTTGAAGACCCCAAACAAATTAATGGATAGCAATAGAATGATTGAAGAATGAATGAATTGATTTGATGAGAGTGTTCAATATTTATATTTCATCAGTGAGAGTCCATACTATAGATTTAGGAGTCAACAAATAATTAAATACATAATTAGGGCTTCCATTGTTTTATTTTTTCACTTTTAATCCTTCATTAGGGGTCTTGAATTTTTATCTTGGGATTTTATCCCTTCACTAGTGGGATTTTGATCCTTCATTGGGGTTTTGTGACCATAACTCCTTAAACAATTCATCTTAAGATTTATACCCTTCTCTTGGTCTCTATGGTCCACACATGCCAACTCAAAGTACATCATCATAAATAAGGAAGATTATTCTTGTTTGTATTGCTCTCCTCGCTGACACCAAGATCATGTGCTATGTACTTCAACAAGGGGTGGCTATTCCCTTGAGAAGGTCCCATAAACCACTGACCAAGGAGAGGAGTACATCACTTTCCTAGACCCAATCTAGGGATTCTAGTGACGACCTGGTAACTGACTAGGTGCCTCAGCCCTAGGCTACATCAAGTTGACCAATGTCAACTACTTGGTAACTGACCAAGTGCCTCAGTCCCAAACTGCATGACCAAGCTCCTCAGTCCCAGGCTGCATTGTGTTGATCCTCAGTCCTATACTGAGTCAAGGTGACCAACTTCCTGGTAATTGACCAGGTGCCTCCATTCTTCCGAAGAATGGCACTCATCCCCAAGCCGAGCTTTAGTCGCGGACTGAATCAAATTCCTTGTAATTGACCAAGTGCCTACATTCTCCCAGAAAATGGCTCTCGATGTTGCTAAAAACTCAACACTCCCTCTCAGCGAGAGAGGCATTCTCTACAATACCAAGCTTATCTCTAAAGTACTCAAACTTCATTAAGGATAGAGGCTTGGTCAATACATCTACTATCTTCTCATCTGTATGGATGTACTGAAGTCTCATGGAACCTCTCTGGACCATATATTTGATGAAGTGACACTTCATCTTAATGTGTTTCAATCTATCATGAAACATTGGATTCTCTAAAAGGTTCATGAACTCTGGTTATCAAAATAGATAACATTTGGCTCAAGTTTCTCACTAAACAAGTCAGAAAGTAACTTCCCAAGCCACACTACATTTTGGAGGCATCACTAGCTGCAATATACTCAGTGTATACTGTGCTCTGAGCTATGAAACCCCGTTCTTGCTAGACCAGGAGATCATGTTTGATCCCACAGTAAAGCAATACATGTATGTGTTTTTTCTAGTCCACTGCACTGCTTTCCCAATCAAATTCAGCATAACCAAGTAACATCACTCCACTATTGGAAGTGTATATGATCCCATATGCAATAGTGCCCCGCGAGTATCAGAGCACATGATTCACAAATACCCAATGTATGTGCTTAGGCTCAGACATAAACTGACTCAATGCACTCACTACATAACAAATATTTTGTCTAGTATGTACTAGATACATCAATGATCCACTAAGTTGACGATACAAGGTAGGATCCACTGGCTTTGAACAAGAAGTTGTATCATGTTGCTTCTTCAAGTTTGACACCATAGGTGTGCTCATGAGCTTGTAGTCTTGCATCCTAAATCTTCGTAATATATCAAATGCATACTTCCCTTGTGAAAAGAAGATCTCATCTTGGTTCTGCCAAATCTCTAGACCAAGAAAATAGTGCATAAGGCCCAGATCCTTCATCTCAAACTCTGAGGTGAGCTCCCTCTTATACTGAGCTATCAGTTGTTCCTCTCCAGTGAGGAACAAGCCATCAACATATAATACCAAGATCAAGAGACAGTTCTCAACAACTTTGAAATACAAGTTGGATTCAACGGCACTCTTGGAGAAACCCAAGCTATGAAGGTAACTATCAATTCTTGCATACCATATCCTTGGAGCATGTTTAATGATATCAGTTTAATATGTTGGTGTCACTGACGAAAGTCTCCTCTATGATATCTTCTTGTTTTTCTTCATCTAAAGTAGTGTTAAGGATCTGGTAAACATGTTTATTGACAGATGTAGGCTCACTGATGAAACTACTGATAGCATCGTCATCTTTGAAGGTTAAGGCTTTCCCTATCATTAGCAATGGCTAAATGCCTTCTTCCTCCTCTAGATCCATCCATAATGGAGTTTCAGTTTCTAAGCTAGGTCGAGCTAGAGGGTATAAGGTAAGGCGTTTTGTCTCGGTCCCATCTGAGATAGTCATAGACCTTTACCGATAGCTGATGCAAGCATCTGTTGTGGCTAACCAAGGTCTTCCCGGGATCAACGGATGTCCCCCTAGCTGTGACTTCAGCTGTAAAACCAAGAAGTACGTAGGGTATTCCCACGAATATACTAAGACAACGAGGTCATCCAAGATTCCCTTGGGTTTGATGGTGGACCTGTCAGCAATTTCTGAAATAGTAGGGGTCAACCGAAGGTTGGTTAGCCCAAGTTTTCATACAATTTATATGGTCATAACGTTAATGGTTGTGCCTAAATCCACCAGAACATTTGGTATCAGAGTGTTCCCAATATGTATTGTGACAGTAGGGTTCCCAGGATCGTCATATTTGGCCAAGAGAGTTTTTCCCATTATCAGTTTAGAAAGTTTTCTAATACATGGATAGTGGGAGGATCCCTAGGATTTCTACCTGGTTTTCTTACACATAGATCCCTAACTGTTTTGGCATAGATAGGCACATCATGGAGGGCCTGCAATAGTGGAATTTTGACATATAAATTTTGTAACTCTCCTCAGAGGTTAAACTAAGGTTGTTCCACTGTCTTTTGTAGTGGTAGTCATTTAGGGTATGGTGGTTCTCTAATCAGTTGTGTAGGCTGTGTTTCGATGAATGTTTCTCCTTGTGTTTCATCCAATGTCTCAGTAGGACTTTCAGCATCCTCAATGATGGGGATCGATGTATTAGATAGGTACTATTGGTTCATTCTTGCTTCATTCATCTAAGATGGAACATCTTCAATGACTAAGGGTTCCACAACCCTCCTTGATTGTAAGCATATATTATCAGAGGGAACTGGAGTAATGGAGTAAGCAGAAATGTTGGCAGTCTCCAATTGGTGAACTGCTTTATTATTATTTGGGTTAGGGTTAGGTTGGGCAGGAAGTTGTGGTCGTATAGGCATGTTCATTGGTGCAACATTGTTTTGGAGTTGCAGCTGCGGCTGCTGGTACTGTTGGTGAGGGTATTGCTAAGGAGGATATTGCTGGTGAGGAAACTGTTGATGGGGAAACTATTGATGAGGAAGTTGGTTATGAGGAAACTGATTTCTTGGATTGGGGTTTCTCCAACCAGGAGACTAAGAAGTCTGATGGTTTGTCTGTTGTGCCCAAGGTGACCAAGAGTTAGAGTTCTGCATAAAAGGTTGAGATGGATGCCATTGATTATTAGAATAATGTGAAGGGAATTGTATATTCATGTTATTCATATTATTCCAAAAAAGTAGTGAGTTTGGATTCATACCTTGATTTCGAGGCTGCCAAGGCTTCTTCTGATTAATGAAGTAGGCTTGATATACATCAGGAGTAGATGCATTAGAGGAAATTTCAACTCAAAATTGGCCTCCTAAGGGAAATAATAAAATAATATTTATTAATTTTGGAGGAAGAAAAGAAAAAAAACTACTTTTTTTGTTCGTATTTTCGACATATCTCCTTGTGTTTTTACTCAAATTTCAAGCGGGAGAGCTCCCTGGATGCAGAATTAAATTCCGCATCCAACGAGTACCCACTCTGCATACTTTTGGAAAATTTCGCTACCCCAAAAACAAGAAATACTGAAAAAACATGATGATGATTTTCGACATATCTCCCTCTATTTTTACTCAAATTTCGATCGGGAGAGCTCCCTGGATGCAGAATTAAATTCCGCATCCAACGAGTACCCACTCTGCATACTTTTGATGGACCCCGCTACCCCAAAAACAATAAATACCTGAAAAAACATGATGATGTGTCAATTCCGCATCCAACGAGTACCCACTCTGCATACTTTTGACGAACCCCGCTACCCAAAAAACAAGAAATACCTGAAAAAACGTGATGATTTTCGACATATCTCCCTCTGTTTTTACTCAAATTTCAATCAGGAGAGCTCCCTGGATGTAGAATTAAATTCCGCATCCAACGAGTACCCACTCTGCATACTTTTGACGAACCCCGCTACCCCAAAAACAAGAAATAACTGAAAAAACATGATGATGTGTCAATTCCGCATCCAACGAGTACCCACTCTACATACTTTTGACAAATTCCGCTACCCCAAAAACAAGAAATACCTGAAAAAACATGATAATTTTTGACATATCTCCCTCTATTTTACTCAAATTTCGATCGGGAGAGCTCCCTGGATGCATAATTAAATTCTACATCCAACGAGTACCCACTCGGCATACTTTTGACGGACCCCGCTACCCCAAAAATAAGAAATAACTGAAAAAACATGATGATGTGTTATTTCCGCATCCAACGAGTACCCACTCTGCATACTTTTGACGGACCCCACTACCCCAAAAACAAGAAATACCTGAAAAAACGTGATGATGTGCCTGAAAAAACATGAAGATGTGTCATTTCCGCATCCAATGAGTACCCACTCTGCATACTGTTGACAGACCCCACTACCCCAAAAACAAGAAATACCTGAAAAAAGAGCTCCCTAGATGCAGAATTAAATTCCGCATCCAACGAGTACCCACTCTGCATACTTTTGATGGACCTCACTACCCCAAAAACAAGAAATACATGAAAACCATGATTGTAACATCCTTGACCCTTTGACCGGCGAAGAGGACGGTACCATGGCGTTAACCATCTGGGCTAAGAGCCCCATGAACATGTACATTCATATGAAATGCTGAAGGAGAATGATTTGAACTAGAACATACATACATGAACATTTATCATACACAGCAGAAGCAACATACATTCGTACAAGCATTCAACATGTTCATCATGATCATTAACAGTAAATAGGATTGCAGAAGTAAAATAGCCAAAATTACTTATCTTATAAAGAGCTTGTTCCGCAACCAGCTACGTCGCTGCAACGTTCCACCCAACCATAGGCCAACGTGCTCCTTAATCTCTCAGCAACGCTGCCACCCTCGAGCTAGGCATGATTCTTCAAGGAATAAGGAACTAACAGGCTTACGCATAGCCAAGGTAACAACACCACAAGGGTACACAGTTCAGCCAAGCCAACATGGTTGGGTTTTTCAGGCAAACAACAAATCAGCCAAGCCAACAGAGTTGGGTTTATCAGGCCATCCAGGAACTGGAAAAGGATAATGCTAAGCTGGTGAGCTCACTGAAGAGCTGCAGACACCAACACCAGGACCAGCATGGATTCTAGAACACCCACACACACCCAACACAAGGAAGTCAGTCCCTTCTCTGCAACGCAGTCCCTCAGACCCTGATCTTCCCTCCAATGCTCTTCAGGGGCTGTGGAGAAGAAATCCAGCTCAGTGGCTCTGTCCGTGTGGTTCTCAACCCACCAGGTTTATCAAGCACTTCAGACCCTCATTCACCAACCCCAAATAGTCCAGAGACAAATCCAACCGTACGAAAAAATGGTTAAAAGACACGACCAACATTCACAGCTCAGCATGGATTCACAGGAAAGATCACCCCGATATTCTACCAATTCCGCATTGCAGGTAATTCAATGCGTGGAGAAAAACCGCTTCCATCAATCAGTGGGAATAAATCCCAATAATTTCTGCTGCAATCCGCTATGATGGATACAACAATACACCGTCCAATGCGTGGAGGTCGAAGTTGGTTCTCTGCGTGGGTTGCAAAGAACAGAATTACAAACCGGCAATTAGCGCTAGAGAGAGGGGGCGAACCCAACACAATGGATGGTAAAACATTTTATCCTCGTCCTGCATGAGGAAGATGAACAGCCACGATCTGAGGGAGTGGGAAGAACGGTCCCTACGTCATGGAGAGGAGAGAAAGCGTGGGCATGGTAGTGGTCTTCCTTCCAGCCAATCGCTGCCTCAACTAACAACAAAGGAAATATCCAAGGGTGGTGGTGACACATAGTTTTCCCCCTCGTGACTCAATGTTCCACATCCCCCTTTCCTTATCCTTTGCAATCATGCCCCTTCTCAATTTAGTTGTTGCAAACATAGCTGGTTGGGTTATTTAATTAAAAATGCGTGTTTACATGATGCCAAAATTAAATATATGCTGCATGTCCCGATATACCATCGGTGACCATTCCTAATCAAAAACACAACATAACCAAATCTATGCTGGGGCCTTGGCCTTGAGCTCCGCACCAAGATTATTTACAACATATGTATCCTATGTAATTTAATGCAAGCAGGGTTAAAACCGGGGTATTACATTCCCCTCCCCCTTCAATAGCACTGTCCTCAGTGCTTTACAAAATTTGAACAAAATGCTACACTAGTACCGCCTCAGTGTTCCACAGGATTGAACAAAAATGGGTGTGCCTATCGCATGGCATCCTCCAGCTCCCATGTAGCCTCTTCGGGTCCGTAATGCTCCCACTGCACCTTTACCTGTCCTATGGCCCAGTTCCGGAGCATTGTGACCTTCCTATCAAGGATGCGCATTAGCTCGATTTGGAACTCTCCCTCGAGTTCCACCTGAATCACATCCCAATTTATCACATGGTTAGGATCATGCACATATTTCTTAAGCAAAGAAACATGAAAAACATTATGAGCTCTAGTATTAGCAGGCAATGCAAGTCTATATGCAAGAGGCCCTATTCTCTCAATCACTTCAAACGCCCCACAATATCTAGGTGACAGCTTGGCACAAATTCCAAGCTTTAAGGAACTTTTCTTTGCCCTCACTCTGAGGTAAACATGATCCCCAACACTAAACTCCTTGTTCATCCTATGCTTATCTGCATAGCTTTTCTGTCTGTCCTCTGCTGCTTTCAGATTTTGCCTAATCTTTACAACTTCTTGCTCCATTTCCTTTAGCAATTCTGGTCCAAGCACAACTCTATTCATCGGGTTGTCCCAAGTCACTGGTGTCCTACACCGTCTTCCATACAAAGCTTCATACGGACTCATCCCCAAGGATGCCTGCTTTCCATTGTTATAAGCAAACTCTACCAAGTGCAGGTAATCTTCCCACTTGGTCGGTTTGTCCATCACATACATGCGAAGCATATCTTCAAGCACCTGATTCACTCTCTCTGTCTGCCCATCTGTCTGAGGATGGTATGCAGTGCTGAAGATTAACTTTGTACCCAAATCTGCAAACAATCCCTTCCAAAAATTGGAAGTGAACTTAACATCTCTGTCAGAGACTATTGCCTTAGGCAATCCATGTAATTTGAAAGTCTCCTTCATGAAGATTTTTGCAATGTCATCAGTCTTGTGCGTAGACTTCACTGGTATAAAATGTGTTGCCTTAGTCAACTTGTCCACCACAACCATGATTGAATCATGTTGTCTCCAAGTCATCGGAAATCCTGTAATAAAATCCATGGAAATAGCTTCCCATTTCCATTCCGGAATTGGCAGAGGTTGCAACAAACCTGCTGGATGTTGATGTTCAACCTTTACCTATTGACATTTCATACACCTTGAAATGTACTCAGCCATGTCCTTTTTAATACCTGGCCAAAAATACTGCTTTCTAGCTATAGCAATTGTCTTCTGATATCCTGGGTGACCAGAATACGGAGCTTGATGGATTTCATCCATAACAATTCTCCTCAAATCTGCTACATTCAGAATATAAATTCTGCCTTTAAAAGTGAGAAGTCCATCTTCTTCCAATTTATATCCCTCATACCTCTTCTCGAGACTTTGCTACTACATTTTGTCTTTTACCTGCTCATACAATTCATCTCCAGCAACATGATTAACAATCTGCTGCCTCAAATCTGACTGGCAAATACTAAGAGATGCCACATGCATTTCTTGCACCTTCCTGTTGAGTGCATCAACTACCTTATTTTCCTTTCCCTTTATGTGCTTGATTTCAAAATCAAACTCACATAAAAATTCCAGCCATCTTGCTTGCCTAGCATTCAGAGTAGGCTGATCAAATAGATACTTCAATCCACAGTGATCTGTTCTGAGCTCAAATCTCCTAGCCATCAAGTAATGCCTCCACATCTTGAGAGCATGTACTATGGCTGCAAGCTCTAGATCATGAGTGGCATAGTTCTTCTCATGTTCCTTAAGCTTTCTTGACTCATAGCATATTACATGGTTGTCCTGCATAAGGACTCCTCCAAGCCCTTGTCTGCATGCATCGGTACACACCACAAAATCTCTCTTTGGATCTGCAACCTTCAATACTGGTGCACTGGTGAGAAGACTCTTCAACTATTGGAAACTTTCTTCACACCTCGATGTCCATTCAAACTTCATCCCCTTCTTTTGCAAAGAAGTGATGGCATGTACAACTTTGGAGAATCCCTCAATGAATCTCATGTAGTATCCTGCAACTCCCATAAAAGATCTCACATCTGTCACATTTCTTGGAGTAGGCCAATTCATAATGGATTCAATCTTTTCAAGGTCCACAGATATACCCTCTTCTGAGATAATGTGACCCAAATACTGAATTCTATCTCGATAGAAGTCACACTTGCTCAGTTTTGCATACAACTGATGCTCCCTGAGCAATTGCAATGTCAATCTCAAATGCTCTTCATGCTCTTTCTCATTCTTAGAATAAACAAGAATGCCATCAAGGAAAACAAGAACAAACTTGTTGAAGACACTATTGATAAGGCACATAAATGTAGCTGGTGCATTTGTGAGACTAAATGGTACCACTACAAACTCATAATGCCCATACCTTGTCCTGAAGGTCATCTTATGAATGTCTTCATCCTTGATTCTCACCTGATGGTAACCAGACCTCAAGTCAATCTTGGAAAATACCTTTGCTCCTCTCATTTGATCAAAGAGGTCATCAATCCTAGGCAAAGGATATTTATTCTTCATAGTAACCTTGTTCAACTGTCTGTAATCAATACACAACCTGAGTGTACCATCTTTCTTCTTTACAAATAGAACTGGTGCTCCCCAAGGGGACACACTCGGCCGGATATACTTCTTTTCCAACAACTCTTGCAGTTGCATCTTCAATTCTAGAATCTCCGGTGTACTCATCCTATAGGGTGCCTTGGACACTGGTGCTACTCCTGGCACAAGTTCAATCGTGAAATCAATGTCCCTCTTGGGAGGAAGCCCTGGAATCTCATCAAGAAACACATCCCTGAATTCTTGTAACACCTGATAGTCCTCCAACCTAGGAGTTTCATCTCCTAATGCCTCCACAATATAAGCTGCATACAACTGGCAACCCTTCCTACATAACTTCTTTAACTGCATTGCTGAAACCTGCCGTACTAAAATCACCTTTGGAATGCCTCTCACAACTACTAGGTTTCCTTCTTCATTCATGCATTCGAAAGTCTTATTGTAACAGTCAAGCTTCACCCTGTGAGATTCTAACCAATCCATTCCAATGAGAACATCATAGGAACCAAGCGGCAGAACATTCAGATCTACATACGTGACCAATCCATTCATGACCAATGGACATTTCTCTACAACTTCACTGACCTTTCTCTTAGTTCCAGTGGCTAGCTGAACTAACCAAGACTTCCTATGCTTTATTTTCTTAAAAGCACAAATCTCCACTACTCTAGGGGTAACGTAACTATGCGTAGAACCGGGGTCAATTAAAATAGAAACAGGTTGCTCAACAATCTTACCTGCTACTTCAACCACAGTTGACTGGTGATCTGCCTGGCGATCCTCCAGTGCTGCATAAATCCTAGGGAGTTCCCTTGCTACCTGACCCATTGTTTCTGCTTCTTGAATATTGTAAGTTGGCCTTGCACTCTCATTCTCGAGTGGACAATTTCTACGCAAGTGAGGTCCTTCACATTTCCAACATTTGAGTGGACTTTTATTTGGATGTGGCTCTTTAGGCTTTCCACCTGTCACTCCAACTGGATCACTCGCAGCTTGGGATGGTTGCTTCTGCTGATTCCTGAATCTAGAAGGTTTGAAACCTTTATTTCTTTGGTCCAACTTTTCATTCTTCTTGTCCTTCGATGCCTTATGGTGGTCAGGTTTTCCTTTACTTTTCTCATAGCAATACTTAGCCTTTCTTATTGCTTCTTCAAGAGTTCTAGGTTCATAAAACTCAATTCTATCTTTGTAAGACTGAGGTAATCCACTCAGAAAACGTTGGACCTTCACTTTTTCATCTCTGATGTACCAGACATACCTCAACAGCTCCAAAAACTTATTTGCATATTCATCCATGGTTTGCTGTCCCAATCTCAGCTCATGGAACTCCTTGATATTGTCATCATAGTACCTGTCAGAGAGGTATTTCTGCTTGAAATACTTCTTGAACTATTTTCACCTCAATCTCATTTCACTAATCCTCTTTACTTTCTTGAAGTGTTCCAACCAAATGGATGCTCTTCCATTAAGATTGAATATGGAAACTCGTGCCTTCATGTTCCCTGAATAGTCCTGCACCTGAAAGTACTTCTTTATCCCAAGAAGCCAAGCCTCAGCTTCTTGTCCTGTCTTTATCTCACCATCAAATGTAGGAGGTTTAGCTTTCCTAAACTCATCTCGAGAGTGATCCCTAAAATGCCTTCTTCTTTTCCTTTTATGAGGAGATGAACTTGTATCTCCACTGGATTCTTCGGAGACAGATGATCCACTGAAAGTCCTTCTCCTTCTCCTAGTGCTGCTCTTACTGCCTTTTGATGTACCTCGACCAGAATCTATCTTTTTCTACAAGTATGTCAAACTTTCCAATATGGCAGCATTCAACTGATGCTGCTCTTCCTGGGCTTTAATTAAGCTTCTCATGGTGGCTGCAACATTTGACGGTGTCTCTTGGAATCTCCTTCCATTGGACTCAATGTCATCATTCCTATTACGGACATTTTCTCCCATGGCATCTTCTGCTCGTTCGTAAGAATCCTGAGCATCATACCCATCATGGGTTCTCATGACTGAACCACCTCTGGAAGTTATCTATAGTTCTACAATGTGTTAGTAGCAAACTATTAGATGCATAGTATTAATATAAATCAAACTACTTTTTCTTGGAAAAAAAAAATCATAAAATAACAAATTTGCCCAAACACAAGATTTCCTTCGTCAAAGAATGTCTATTCAGCCCTGAAAATCCACTAAAAAACAACTGAAAATCCCCCTGAAAAACAGTCAGAATCTGCTGGAAAATCCCACTTAAAAAACTCAAAAATTTCCCCTGCAAAATCGGCTCTCATTTCATCGATCAATCCGACGTTTCGGCAGTCCAAACCACTAGCTTCTCCACTGTTCATCGAAAATCAGATCTTCTAACCTATCGGACGGCTAGTTCTCTAAGCTTCCGATACTCCGGCAGTCCGATATTCATCTTTCATTCGACACTCATCAACGGTCCAATCAACTAAATTTTTCCGACGTTTCGGGCCGATCTTCCTTTGGCTTCCGGCGTATCAGCGGACCGATCCTTTAATTTTCTATACTTAGAAAAATTTTCAATTTTATTTTTCTTCTTCTTCTTGTCGAAACATCGGATGCTCAAACAACTATTATTTTCCGATGTTTCGGCTATCTTTGGAAGATCTTTGCCGAAACTGCGGCTCCGTCTTCCACTAATCTCCGCCGAAACCTTCCCTTCTCTTCTTCCATTGCATCGGCAACTTCATCTTCTATTTTCTTCCGATGCTTGCTGCCACATCGGCTACTCAAACAGCTAACTTTTTCCGACGGTCTCAACACTTAGAATTTTTTTTGAATTTTCCGCATTAAAACTTTGATTTTGGCTCCCATCTTGGGTTTCCTTCCACTATTGCGGAAATCCTTTCAACATTGACCCGCCATGGCGGCCAGGTCTTCTTCTTTGTGCCACCGCTGCACCAGAAGATTGTTTGATTTACGAACGCCACTATTGCGGCCGATTCTTCTTTCTCATTCCGCTACTGTAGCGGCTTCGTTTTCTTCCTCCAACCGACGACATAGCGGCTCCTAACCTTTCTTCGTCGGCCGCCATTGCAGCTCCGCAAAGGACTAAGTTTCGCCGATCAATCTGCTAAGGCATACCCCGATCAGTATCGGCGGTCTTTTCTCATCGAAAGTCTAGTGCTTTTGGCTTCCGCAACGGCGGGCGTTCGATCCACTATATTTTTCCGATAGCCGACGAATTCTATACTTAGAAAAAATTTCAACTTTTCTTCATGGTGTCGGCAGTCGGAGAACTTACCCGTCGGACGCGTAGTTGTTTTTCCATCCGCAACGGCGGACGCTCGAACAACTATTTTCTTCCGACGGACATCGAACACTTAGACAATTTTCCCGTGATTTTCCTTCAAACTGTTCCCGTCGGGCGTGCTTTCATCTAACTCTTCCGCTACGTCAGAAGTCCGTTCCACTAACTCTTCCGCTACGTTGGAAGTCTTTTCCACTAACTCTTCCGCTACGTCGGAAATCTTTTCCACTAAGTGTTTCGACTGTTCAACACTTAGGAAAATTTTTGGAAGTTTTCCTATCATCAAATTTTTGATCTCTGCTGGGAAAAAAGAAATCCTGCCACTGTCACTGCATCTTGGTGGTCCATGCAGGCCCATGCTGCAACATGAGCTCTGATACCACGCTGTAACGTCCCCGACCCTTTGACCGGTGAAGAGGATGGTACCATGGCGTTAACCATCTGGGCTAAGAGCCCCATGAACATGTACATTCATATGAAATGCTGAAGGAGAATGCTTTGAACTAGAACATACATACATGAACATTTATCATACATAGCAGAAGAAACATACATTTGTACAAACATTCAACATGTTCATCATGATCATTAACAGTAAATAGGATTGCAGAAGTAAAATAGCCAAAATTACTTATCTTATAAAGAGTTTGTTCCGCAACCAGCTACGTCGCTGCAACGTTGCACCCAACCATAGGCCAACGTGTTCCTTAATCTCTCAGCAACGCTACCACCCCCGATATGGGCATGATTCTTCAAGGAATAAGGAACTAACAGGCTTACACATAGCCAAGGTAACAACACCACAAGGGTACACATTTCATCCAAGCCAACACGGTTGGGTTTTTCAGGCGAACAACAGATCAGCCAAGCCAATAGAGTTGGGTTTATTAGGCCATCCAGGAGCTGGGAAAGGCTAATGCTAAGCTGGTGAGCTCACTGAAGAGATGCAGACACCAACACTAGGACCAGCCTGGATTCTAGAACACCCACACACACCCAACACAAGGAATTCAGTCCCTTCTCTGCAACGCAGTCCCTCAAACGCGGATCTTCCCTCCAATGCTCTTCAGGGGCTGTGGAGAAGAAATCCAGCTCAGTGGCTTTGTCCGTGTGGTTCTCAACCCACCAGGTTTATCAAGCACTTCAGGCCCTCATTCACCAACCCCAAATAGTCTGGAGACAAATCCAACCGACCGAAAAAATGGTTAAAAAACACGACCAACATTCACAGCTTAGCGTGGATTCACAGGAAAGATCACACCGATATTCTACCAATTCTGCATTGCAGGTAGCTCAATGCATGGGGAAAAACCGCACCCATCAATCAGTGGGAATAAATCCCAATAATTTCTGCTGCGATCCACAATGATGGATACGACAATACACCGTCCAATGCGTGGAGGTCAAAGTTGGTTCTCTGCATGGGTTGCAAAGAACAAAATTACGAACCGGAAATTAGCGCTAGAGAGAGGAGGCGAACCCAACACAATGGATGGTAAAACATTTTATCCCCGTCCTGCATGAGGAAGACGAATAGCCACGATCCGAGGGAGTGGGAAGAACGGTCCCTGCGTCGTGGAGAGGAGAGCAAGCGTGGGCATGGTAGTGGTCTTCCTGCTAGCCAATCATTGCCTCAACTAACAACAAAGTAAATATCCAAGGGTGGTGGTGACACATAGTTTTCCCCCCCATGACTCAATGTTCCACATCCCCCTTTCCTTATCATTTGGAATCATGCCCCTTCTCAATTTAGTTGTTGCGAACATAGCTGGTTGGGTTATTTAATTAAAAATGCGTGTTTACATGATGCCAAAATTAAATATATGCCGCATGTCCCGATATACCATCGGTGACCATTCCTAATAAAAAACACAACATAACCAAATATATGGTAGGGCCTTGGCCTTGAGCTCCGCACCAAGATTATTTACAACATATGTATCCTATGTAATTTAATGTAAGCGGGGTTAAAACCAGGGTATTACAATGATGATGTGTCATTTCCAATACCCACTCTGCATACTTTTAACGGACCCTGCTACCCCAAAAACAAGAAATACCTGAAAAAACGTGACGATGTGCATCATCAAATTTTTTCAGGTATTTCTTGTTTTTGGGGTAGTGGGGTCCGTCAAAAGTATGCAGAGTGGGTACTGGAAATGACACATCATCATGTTTTTCAGGTATTTCTTGTTTTTGGGGTAGCGAGGTTCGTCAAAAGTATGCAGAGTGGGTACTCGTTGGATGCGGAATTTAATTCTGCATCCAGGGAGCTCTCCCGATCGAAATTTGAGTAAAAACACAGGGAGATATGTCAAAAATACGAACACAAAAAGTAATTTTTTTATGATACCTATCCCCAAATTTATATTAAAAAATTGTTTAAAACCTATACAATATTTAAAATTTAAAGCAATTTCATTGGCTAACACATGATGACATGGAATTTGAATTAGGGTTGAAAGGCCCATTTTGAGTTGCAATTTCCTCTAATGCTTGTAGGACTGCCTTCACTTGGGGTAGTGAAGGACATTCCTTAGTGTCATGATTCAATTCACAGAGTTGGCATACTTCCACTTTGTTAAGTGGACACTCCTTTAGTGGATGTTTCTTCCTACATCTGGGACAGAATACGATGAGAGACAAATGTTATACTGCTTGTCTCTACTTGGCCCTCAGAACATCCATTTCTGAGGAGATGGAGTTCATCATCTCTGTCTTAAAGTTTTCGAGAAGGTTTCCTATTTTTGCCCGAGTGGCTCCTCCATTAGATGACTTTTGTGTTGTGTCGAATACATCTCGTTCTAGACCCTTGTCTCGTTTGTTGGTCTTGGAGGATCCTCTGCAGTATCTTTGACATCAATGGTTCTTTCAAGATATCCCCCTTTCCCAACAAGTTCAGCATGTCCATCCAATCTTCTCTAATCCCATGAAGTAGGATGATCTTGAGCACATCTGCCCCCATGTCGGTCTGTCCTACCCTTTGTACATTGTACAAAAGTCTCTCTACGAAATCTTCCAGAGTCTCTTCATCCTTCTGTACCATTTTAAACAGTTCTTCTCGTTTGTCCTTATTATTACAATACTCCTGGTACTTCCCAAGGAACACATGTTTCATCTGTTCCCAGGTGGTAACGGTGTCACTGCCCAGGCTCATAAACCATCATAGTGCAATGTCCTTCAAAGTGGCAGGGGGAATTTTAACCTCTGTTCACTGGACATGTAGTCGTAGCTGCGACAGAGGATGTCAAATTCGAAGAGAAACTCATCTGGGTCCTCCGTAGCTTTCCCATGAAAATGTGACAATACTGATGGTGAGATATTCTTCATGGGAGCTTGACAATTTGGCTGTCAGATGGGGAACTGAAGTGTGGCAACAGTATCCTCATGCGGAGGGTCATCAACATTGTGATGGTTATCCCCTACTCCTTCGTGATCTTCAGGGTCACGTCCATTATTCATATTTTCCTCTGCTCTATCTTGCCTTTGCTTCCTTTGATTTCCCACACCTTCTGGAGCTGTAACCACTCTTCCTTTGTGACCTCCTTCCCATAAACATGGTAAACCACCTCTGGCTCACCCACTCCCACTGCACTGGATCTATCTTCATTCATAGGGACACCAAATGGTGTCACAACCGCTCATGTTCTCTCCACTGTAGAAGCTGATGCTTCCACTCTACGAGTAACCGAGCTTCTTCTGATAGATGGTGGTCCCTGATGGTGAGCTACGGTAGAGGAATTAGCCCTCGCAACTAGATCGTCAATGAATGTCCTCCTTCCCAAGGCTGGACTACCGCCACGACCTCGACCACCTGCAAAGTTAGTATTCTTGGGAGTTCTGGGAATGTCACGTTGAAACTTCCTTGTATTCATGCAACCCAAAAGAAATCATGCAAGCTTAAAAATTACTGTAGGAAAAATGAGTAAATGCAACTACTACTGTGTCTATCAATTATCTTCCCCGGCAACGATGCCAAAATGTTGGTCATCCTATGTGCTAGTTAATTACACCTAACATACAGAATGCTCAATATAAATTGTCAACCCATTGAAGTCTTTTTATTTTAAAAATAATTCACACTGTCTGTACATAAACACTAAGTAGTTGATTAAATGAGTGAAATATTAACCGTCCTAACTATCTGCTCAGTCAAACTCCTCTCATGGTTAAGCTAATCTAAATTACCCACCTAAGAATTCAGAAATGCAATTATCTTCCTACAATATCAATCCAGCAATTAACAAATATAAGAATACATAACTAGACTTACTTTTGCAAGAAGTTAAATCCTAACATTATCAGATTATATGTGAATTCATCATAACCAATTTAATTCAACTAATCTAAGAATTGGAAACAACAGTAATTGAACCAAACAACTCTAAACTATAATCTGGTTGAATTAGCAAACCTGAGAAAGACAAGTAATTGAAAGGAACTAGAGATAAGCTTGACTGTAATAGCTATTGGAACACATGCATAATAAAAACTAATCTACACAGTAGACTGTCACACCACACTGCTGCAACTTAAGAGGAATGCAAACATTGACTATCAAAGAAAACACAATGATTAAACATTAATGTTGCAGCTAATTGTAAATAATGCATCTATTGTAACTTCCACACCACACAACAAAATCATCAAAACATATAATTAACTCGACGATCTCTGTGGGAAGGCGGGCCCATCCTTCAAACAGAGACATCAAGACTAGCACAAATTAAAACGCAGAAGTATGAAGAATTTTGCTCCTTATATTAAAATGGAAAATTACAAGTACAACTTACTGTCACAACTCACACAGTCTGATCAATAATCAGCCAACCCTTGGCTCAGAATGCTTCCCCATATTTATACATTAACAATCATAACCTTCATCCACTAATATCAGATAGCCATGAAGATCTACGATTTTCAAGCTGTCTTGTTACAACGAGCAGTTACAGTTGTGAGTGAAATTGAATGGAAGTAGAGAATATAGGGAATCTTGTTGCTCGAGCCATTAGTGAATAGACAAAACCAATTAAATAAGAGATACCTTGTTTGTTGCAGCTATGCCTTAAGCAGCGGCGCGCTGTTGCATCTATGTGTGGAATGATGACCTTTGTTTGCGTTCAGTGTGTGGAGTTGGGACTGGTAGGTAACAACTGGTACCAAAAGCTCATCTTCTCTTCAAACCACCCGGGCTGCTACACTTGTGTTCCTAAAAGCTTAAACTATCTTTATAAAATCACAATGTGTTAGCATTATTCAAGAGACAGATTTCTAACCATAACAATCTTAGGAATTAATAGGATGAACAATAATTAATCATACCTGTAAATATTTAAGGCTCAATATGAGGGAAAACATATGTCTGGTGTGTAGGAATGAAGTAGGACAAAGAAAAAGGGCTATTTTAGGACCCAACACATATCTGTCTCTACTGCCGATGGAATACTTCCATGCATGGCTAAAGATCTTAGATGAGCACACGTGCATGACCGTTTACTACTTGTTCGTCTCATCTGTCGATGGGGTACTCCCATTCCTAGCTGAGAACTTGAACGAGTAGAGGTACATGTGCAATCACACGACCATTTGCTACCTAACCGGCTCATCTACCGATGGGATTTCTCCCATACCCGACTGAGCACCTGGACGAGCAGAGGCACCTACGTGAACCCGACCATCTACTACCTATCCGTCTTATCTGCCGATGAGATTTCTCCCATACCTGGCTAAGAACCTGAAGGAGTAGAGGTACCTGGGAAAAAGTATGAAAAATTTCTCTCAGTTATCTCTCCCTCTCAAGGAGGGATGTGTTCTCTTCTACTCCAAGTCTTCCACGAAAGTATTCAAATTTCACCCTGGGAAGAGGCTTGGTGAGAACATTTGTAGTCTGGTCATCTGTCGGAATATACTGTAGCTCCACTGCACCTTTCTGCACCATATCATGTATGAAGTGATACCAAATTTTTATGTGCTTTGACTTGTCGTAAAAAACTAGGTTAACTGACATTTGCACACAACTCTGGTTATCACAATGAATGATAGTTGGCTCTGGAATCTGGCCAAACAATCCTACAATAAGTTTACAAATCCAAACTGCTTCTTGGGTTGTTGAACTAGCACCCATATACTCGACCTCTACAGTACTGAGAGCTACTAAGTTCTGCTTCCTACTATACCAGGAAATTACTGCAGAACCCAGACTGAAACACGATCCTAAAGTACTCTTCCTATGTGCAGTGCATCCATCCCAATCTGAGTCTGTAAACCCTTGCAATTTCAAGTCACATTTTGAATCGTATCGTAGACTATATCCCACAGTGCCACATAAGTATCTGAGCACATGTTTTGCAGTATTCCAGTGAATCTGCCTTGGTTCGCACATGAACTAATTGAGGGAATTCACAAAAAACAAATATCTGCTCTGGTGTTCGTCAGATACATCAAGGACCCAATCAGCTGGCGATACATAGTGGGATCGATTAAATTTGAATATGAAGTAGAATCTCTCAGCTTCTTCAAATTTGCATCCATCGGAGTAGCTATGGACTTGCAGTTCAACATTCCGAATCTCTTCAGGATATATATGGTGTATTTTCCTTGGCTAAGGAAAATCTCCCTCTACCTCTGCCATACTTCTAATCCTAAGAAGTAATGCATCAATCCAAGATCCTTCATTTCAAACTCAGAGGCGAGTTTCTTCTTACACCATATGATAAGTTTCTCATTTTCAGTGAGAAACAAGTCATCAACATATAGTACCAAAATCAGTGGCTCATCATTCACAACCTTGTAGTAAAGGTTGGGGTCTGCATCACTTTTGGTGAATCCCGGACTCACTACGAATCCATCTATTCGTCCATACCAAGCACAGGGTGCTTGCTTGAGTCCATATAAATCCTTTTTCAGCTTGCATACATGAGACTCCTTTCCATGGACAACAAACCCTTCTGGTTGTTCAATATATACTTCTTCCTCAATAATACCATTAAGAAAGGTTGTCTTGACATCCATCTGATGCAACTTCCATCCCATAGTTGAAGCAATAGCAATGATTGATCTGATGGAAGTATATCGAGCCACAGGAGCAATTGTTTCATCATAATCGACTCCCTCTTTCTGAGAGAACCCTCTGGCAACAAATTTGGCCTTGTCTTTTTCAATACTCCAATCTGCTCCATGTTTGATTTTGTATAGCAATCTGGAAGTTACAACTAACTTCCCCTCAGGTCTCTGTACAATCACCCACGCATCATTTTTCATGATGGATTGATATTCTTCCACCATGGCATCCTCCCAAACTTGGTGTCTAGATGCTTCTTCATAAGTTGTGGGTTATGAGTCAATGATATGACTCATTAATGCCACATAACTAGAGAACCTATGAGGTCGTTTACTTTCTTGGATAGTAC
Source organism: Pseudotsuga menziesii (assembly GCA_001517045.1). Taxonomy (NCBI): domain Eukaryota; kingdom Viridiplantae; phylum Streptophyta; class Pinopsida; order Pinales; family Pinaceae; genus Pseudotsuga; species Pseudotsuga menziesii. The sequence goes on from LPNX010955709.1 coordinate 429,978, forward strand.
CATGTTGGGCTTCATGCCCCTCAACATCTTGTAAGGTTTGTTGTGCCCATCTAGGCCTTTTTCAACTTACTGCCATATCTTCGGGAATATTAACTGTCGTGACTGGATCAATGGGATCAGTGGGTTCATATTTCTTTGCTAATTCATTCTGAACTAGAGGGGGATATGATCTCCTCTCCATTTCCTCGTCATCAATCTCCATGTCTGATCCTTTGCCTTTCCTAACATCCATTCTTCTTCAAAGGTCATATCCCTACAAACTTCAATCTGTCTGGACCCTGGGACATAGATTATATAGGCCTTTGAAGATTCATTGTATCCCACGAAAGTTCCCTTCTTGCCTAAAGGTTCTAACTTCGTCCTTTTCTCATTGGGAACATGTATGTAGACTGGAAAACCTAAGATTCGGAGGTGACCCACTTCTAGTTTTACTCATGTAAAAGCTTCTTCAAGAGTCATGTTCTTCACTATCTTATGTGGGAATCTGTTATGTACATATACAATTGTCCTGGATGCTTCTTCCCATAAGAACATGGGTAGAATCTGGTCATGTATCATGGCTTTGGTTGCCTCCACAATTGTTATGTTCTTTCTTTCAACAACCCCATTTTGCTAGGGATTGTAGGGAACTATAAGCTCCCTCTTAATTCCTGCTTCTTTGCAGGAATCATTGAATTATGTAGAGGTGTATTCTCCACCATTATCTGATCTTATAATCTTGATCCTCTTCCCTGGAAAATTCTCGACTTGTGCTTTGAACTCCTTGAATTTACTGAGTACTTCCTCGGATTCCTTGGTCTAAAGAAAGTAGATCCAGGTCTTCCGTGAGTAGTCATCAAGGAAGGTCACATAGTAATGATATCCTCCCAATAAGGTAGTTGTCATTGGGCCACACAAGTCAGAGTGCACTAGATACAAGATTTATTTGGGTATGCTCTCTATATATGGGAAGGATTTCTTACCATTCTTGCCAAGAGCACATCCTCTACATGTTCCATCATGATCTACCTGTAACTATGTTCTTTACTGCTGGGAAAGCTCTGTAATTTAATTGAGCTAGTCTTACGTGCCATAACTCAACCATACTTGCAGAGTCATGGACTAGGGCTTGGACTGGTAGAGTGTTCAGTCAATACAAGCTCTCCTCTCTCATACCAATTACTTTGGCGGTATCCATGCTTGAGTTATTCTTCCAAGCAAGTACTTTTACGTTTGAAAATGCTAACTTATATCCTTTGTCTTCTAAGGCTGATATGGATACAAGATTTATTTTCATACCAGGTACTTAGAGCACATCAGTTAAGTGTAAAGTATCGTTAGACTCTAACTAAAGGGAGGTATCCCTAGATCCCTTCACAGTGTAGTTGGCATCATCTCTAAGTACAACTCGAAGATGAGAAACCTTCTTAACTACTTCTGAGAGATTTTGTTTATATCCCGTCATGTGTCTAGATGCACCACTATCTATGAATCAAGTATCACTAGTGGTGGGAACAGTACCTGATAGAGCTGATATGAAGAAGAATTTTGTACGATCTTCATTCTTATGTTTCCTGTGATGATGATATTCTTCTACATTCACAGTTGAAGATTTATGCTTCCTTTTGTGTGAACTTCTACAGCTACCGCATAATGACCGTATTTCTTGCACCTGTAGCATTGGATCTGAGATAGATCCTTCTTTTGATTCTTCTGATCTAGGGGAGGACTTGATCTCTTATCTTGATTCTTGTGATTGTACGACTTCCTTCCCCTTCCTTTGAATTTCTTGGCATGAGATATGAACGCTTGATTTTCCTCAGGTTGAGTGCCATGAAGTCTTTGGTGTGTTGTTATTCCCATCTCTTCCTGAGTGCAATCTGCCAATAGCTTATCAAATTTGGGCAACTTGGGTCAACCACTTATAGTTTGGATGAAATACTCCCAAGCTCGCGGGAGACCATTTGAGGTGGTCATAACGAAGTCTTTTTCTTCAAGATTGTCTCCACTAGACTTTAGCTTGTCCCAGAGCACAGTGATCCTCATGAAATATGAGGCAATATTCTCGGACTTCGTCATCTTCATATTCGACAGTTTATTCCTCAATGTGAGATTCACACTGATGCTACTATGTTGAAATAGATTCTTCAAGGTTTTGAACATATTCCTCGTTGTTGTCTTTTTTGAGATCTAAGGAACCAAGTGGTCTCTAACTGAGTCCACCAAAATCCTTCTTGCTTTTACATCATTCTTCCTCCAACGAGGTTTGTCTTCTTCGGCTTCTGGTTCAGGGACCTTTGCATTTACAAACTATAATAGGTCATTTTCTTCTAGTAGAAGAAGAACCCATAACTTCCAAGGGATGATGTTAGAGGCTCCTTCTAGACGATCTTCAACCTTCATACTGATCATATTGACTACAGATCTGGGTTTGAAACCCTAGCAAAGACTAGGTCAAAACTAAAGGTTGGAGTTTTGGAAAATTGACTCCATAGCTAAATGCACCCTGGAGAGACAAGCTGAGAAGAGGTAGAGTCGATCCAAAAATATGGAGGGAGTAGGTAAAAAACTGGAACCCTTATTTCTATTACAACTATAGAATTAGATCAAAAATTGAAAATTCTCAGAATTGAATTTTTTCTTCACCAAAAGTTGCGCCCTCTTTAGAGCAAGATCCCCAAGGCTCTTTTTATACCAAAAGGTCGAGTGAAGACATTGAAAGATGAAACCCTAGTTCCGATAGGTTTCTAACAGAGTTCTGGCAATGGCTTCTTCTAGCACTGCTCTGATACCATGTTAGATTTTCATAATTTTATAACAGTATATCTTAATTGCATTTATCAATAGGATCATTAGAAGATAGACAAAGCACAAAACAATAACACAAGTATTTTTATCCTAGAAAACCCAAATGGGAGAAGACCCAACAACCTTCATCTAGAGATAATAATTATGAGATCAGAGTACAATGAAGAAAGAGGAAAATAAAGAAATATCTTCCAGAGATAGAAACCCAAAAACAATCTTCTCTTCCAGTAGGTGTGAAATTCTCTCTCCCAGAAACTGCGAACTTCACTTGTCCAACTGTGTGAAATAATGAGGGGCACCTCCTATTTATACATATTTTCCACTAAGAATTTAACTAGGGCCGACTTCTCTTGAGGGAGAAATATAATTTATATTTTGTATTTTATAATTTATCTTTTCTTTTGCTCTCTTTTCTCCCCAAGGTCTACATTGTTCTTTCTAGGGTTTGTATGATTGATTACAATAAGTTCATCTCCCATAGGAGGTACAATACATGAACAATAAGAATAGCTTCTGAAGTTGCACAAATTCCAACACTTCTTAAGTGTTCATTGGCATCATCATCATATCATCCTCGAGATATCATGCATCTTCATACATCCATTAGTATAATCTTAATGAGATCAAATTATCATAATTCTAGATATGAGAATCTTTGACACATATGTTCATGATTATTTCATACATAGATGTACTCTAATATAGCTACTCGGGTAACTAAACTTCTTTACACTTGCATACTCTGATCCCATTGTTCAATGAATCGCAAAACTCTTTAGACTGTCAAACTTACACAGTAAAATAACCAGGCTAGAAGGTATCATGATCATGTAAACCCTTGATTACTAATGATCATGATGACAACTTATAATATACACAATTCAAGATCTAAACACATGGAGAGTTAAGTAGGCTTCGTACTCATCACAGAAAAGCATACCTGAATTTTCATGAGTCAAACCTTCTGGGATTGCTAGTTATATTTGGAATACCTCTTCAAGGAATCATCAATTTCACAACCTACCAATTTCATCGTCTCTTTATCAAATGTCACACCTAGGGAATAGGATCACCACTAGAACTGTAATAAGCACATCCTTTCTTTCGTTGTCTTTTCAAGTTGGACAAAAAAATTGATTTTATTTCTATTCAATTGATACTTAGAGGGCGTGTATGTGACCATCCAACTGGGTGCACCATTCTTCTTGGGAAACAAATATATTTTCGTGCCCTTTGATTATGAAGTATCCTTCAACATCAAGCAATCACCCTCTGCAAGCAACTCAAAAGCGAGGCCATACAAATGGAAAATATGTGACTTAACGATGATTGGAAGTATCCAACTTGAATTCAATATTCACAAGCATAAACAAGAGGGAATCCCTCATGATGATGCATGGTTGAGTTAAACTGCTCAACTAGGCATGATTTGCAAAATACTTCAACCCTCTTCAATCTCACAAAGGCAGATACGACAAATATTTTCAATTTCATCAACTTCTTTTAGCATATGATTGTGAATCCCTTTAATAGCATTTGTAGTTTCAAAGACGACACTCTAAGCTTTAGTTTCCATGAACAAAGAAAACATGGCGTCGTGAATCAAGGATAAATTCTGCCTCGGGAATACATATTTTAAATCCAATTAGCTTGACACCAAATCTTTTGACAATTTCTTTCATCAACCCATATGGCACACCTTCTCCTCTTAGAGATATTTGATGATAAAGTTATGTATCAGATCTTTACCAGCTTTATCACTTTGTTGGCTGAACTAAAGAAAAAAAAATTACACTAAGATTGTGCCTTTCAAATATTATGCAACTATTCATCTCCCTCACGAATAAAAAATAGTTGTATAGCTACAAGATCAAACTTATCATCTGCTACCACTGAGCTCTTCTTTAATATGTGCAACATAATGACCATTGTTTACCATGGAACCCTTGTGTATCAATATAGTTGACAAATCATTTATGAGAAGCTTACGCTCTTGAGTCTCACTCAATCTTGGTCCCATGTCCAAACTTATTGGAAAACTAAATTTTCAAGAAATCATGTCCTTCAACATCTTTAGCCAAACCTTGATCAAGGTTAACCATCGTTGGGTAGAAGAAGTCATTTTTCTTCTGCTAAATTTGATCTGCAAGCTTCCAAGATCTATGTAGGCAACAATAACCTACTTGAAAACTATGCTCTTCATGTCCTCAGCTCTGATACCATGTTGAATTTTTATATTTTGTAGATCTGATATGATTATGTAGCAGAATAGTATACTGATTTTAACTTCTAGAAAATACACTTGAAAACCATAGGTCAACCAACACAATAGGGCACACAAAATTTTATCATGGGGAAACCTTTTAAATAAATAAAACCTCAACAAGAATAACCTTCCTTAAAATATGAGATCACTGAGTTTTAGATCAATATGAGATCAATTAGAGCAGACTTTACAATGAAGCTTCTAGGGCTTATTGAATGCCAAGAGAAACAAAAAAGGAACTCACTGTAATCTAAATGAAGCCCACTGAAGACTGTTGTAGGTAGAGACAACCTTGAGATGACATTAGCCCTGATATTGATGGTGTCAGCCCTTTATCTATCCTTAACAAAATAATGGCAGCCTTGATCCTTGATAATCAACCTTCAAACAATCAGTGGTAGCCCTCTAGGCCATGATTACTATTATTGCAACCCTGTTAGGGCTGCAACAACTCCACGGTAGCCCTACTACGCTATGATCAAACAGATATCGGCAGCCCTACTAGGACAAAATAAGACCCTCGGTTGAGTGAGAGAGGCCCACACAAGGTTGCGGCTGAGAATAAACCCAAACAATGACTCGGCTAAGAAATATGGACTCCAACAATGGTTCGACTAAGTTAGGATCCAACAAGGTCGCAGCTGAGCTCTAATGTCTCAATAGGACCTAGGACAGTCTCCCTATGTTGTCCTTCAATGGTTGATCAAGACTTCCAAAAAGATAGAGATGAGATGAAAGATAAGCAGCAACTTGAAGACCCAAAAAAAAATTTGGATATCAATAGAATGATTGAAGAATGAATGACTTGATGTGATGAGAGTGTTCCATATTTATATTTCATCATTGAGAGTTCATACCATAGATTTAGGAGTCAACAAATAATTAAATACATAATTAGGGCTTCCATTCTTTTGTTTTTTCACTTTTAATCCTTCATTATGGGTCTTGAATTTTTATCTTGGGCATTTAGTCCTTCACTAGTGGGCTTTTGATCCTTCATTGGGGTTCCATGACCATAACTCCTTAAACAATTCATCTTAGATCCTTCTCTTGGTCTCTATGGTCCACACGTGCCAACTCAAAGTACATAATAATAAATAAGGAATATTATTCTTGTTTGTCTTGTTCTCTTCGCTGACACCAATATCATGTTCTAGGTACTTCAACAAGGGGTGGTCAATCCCTTGAGAATGTTCCATAGCCCACTAACCATAGGTCCCTTGAGAAAGTTTTCCTCAGTTTCAGCCACCTATTTAAATGTCAAAAAATTCTCTCTTTATTACCCAACCCAGAAATAATAAAGGTTGGAAATTGCACAATATTTCAGACTGATAAAAACACTGCTCAAACTGACATTTATAAACAGAAATAAAATAATAAATGCACACAATAAATTTTAGAATCTGGAATTTTTGGAAAACTTGCCTAGGAAAAACCCACAAGGGGAAAACCTGTTAGGAGAGAGAGATTTTTATTTTTAGGAAAATATAACAGCAAAACTCAAAAAAAATTTCCGACCATCTTATCTCAACCAGAAGAAAATTTTCTGCCTTGTTTTCCATGCCAAACAGGAAAATATCAAACTAATTTTTTTTATGTTTTTTGCCTTGATTTTAGTGCTGTTGTATAGACTGTATGAACCTCGAAATCTGTGCCCATGATTTTTTTCTCAAAAATCGTGCTAAGAAATCTGCCTCGAAAATTGTTCCTGTTGCACTGAAAACCGTACTGTACGGACCAAAAATAAATGTTGTTGTCTGTTACCACCTAATTTGTACTTGGTGGTTTTTTCAAGTGAGCCCATGAAGTAGAACAAGTACACTTGTTCTATGATCAAAGTTCAAAAATCCGTCAGCCTTTTCCTGGGAGTCTGTTCGATTTTTTTTTTGTAACACATGTTCATACCCCATTGGGGAAATTATTAAAAATGTCCTAGCATTTAATTTTTTATATAAGGCTCGGATTCCTAGACTCAAGCATCAAGCAGGCTAGCCCAAAGTGTTTTTTCCCTCGGTTATTATTTGTTGTTGAACAAACGACTAATAATTTCTGAGTTTTTCACTCAAACCTCCAAAGTTAGGGTAGTCGTCTTGGTGTTTCGGCCTTAGGAGGTTATTAGAGCCTTCGTGTCAATGTTTTTTTAACATGCTAGGCATCAAAATTGAGTCGTATGGACATGTGCTAGGTCCCCCTAGAGTTTCATCTTATTCCCAGAAAAAATAATTTTTTTCCATAAACTTAGGCTATTTTTTAATAGTTTAATTGAGAAAATTATGGATGTAATAAAAGTGTGGTTAGGGATCGGATTTTTCCATCATGGTTGCTCGTTTTTTAACTCGGAGCACCCGTTTAACCCAAAAACCCACTTTTCCTAAGTTTTAAGTGATAAATTTATCACTTCAGTAAAAAATCTCCAAAAAATCAAATTTATTAATTAAAAAATCGAAATAATTAATAAATGGAGAATATTCCCAATTTCCGAAATCAGTGGAAAATGCTCCGATTTGACTGAAATCAGTTTCTTTTAACTTCTTTGATTTAAGGCAATACATATTCTCGATTAAAGCGTCAACTTCAGTGTTGATTGAGGCTACTACGAGTTTGTCAGATTAAGGGGACTTTTTCTCCTTAAAAGAGGACATAATTGCTTATGTGGCACTCATCTGGCATGTTTTGGAGATCCCAAAGAGGGGTTGTGCCTACCTCTTGAGAGGTGGCACATTTTTCTTGAGTGTAACTCCCTATAACTCACCCAAATTAAGGAATAAACTCACTCTCAATCTATAATTCTATTTGCAATTTTGCTTGGAATAAAAGAAAACTTTGGAGGCTAGTGGTGGTGTGCTTTGTTGTGTGGATTAAGATTGGCATGCATTATTGAGGTAAAAAACTGAATTTTTCATATTTTTATGCATTACTTGTGGTTCAGATTTTTATAATGGTTTCTCCAAAATGGTAGGAATAGGAATTGAAAGTAAGATTACTTTAATTTCTATATTATAATGTATGCTTAGAGGTCAAACATTGCATGTTAAATAAGTTTAATTTCATGCGTTATTAGCCTCTTTTTGTATATGATTTCAAGATCTCACGGGTATTATTTGAGTTTTGTTTGAGTTTCAGGTTGCCTAGCTTCGAAACAATGTGGATCTAGTTTGATGCTACCCCTTTCAAAGATAATACAAAAGACATAGTCCCTCGGCATCTCACTATAAAGTGTTTCAAAGTGAAACCCTCGACAACAAAAACACTCTCTCTTTCCTTTCTCATTTTTTAAAATTATTTCCCCCCCTTGTTACCCAACTTGTCTACTTAATATATTTGCATTAAAAACTATAAATCTTGCACTTAGATCCAGTTCTCAAGTTTTATTCAGATCTAATAAGCATTGTTCATTTATTTTGAATAGATATGGCATAAAAAATTAGTTTTTGCATGGTTTTTTCAGAGAAATCTATAACTTGCATGCAATAGTTGTTTCTTTCAAATTTTAAAGTTATATCTAGCATAGAAGTGCACATCACATTGGCTGCCCAAAAGGCAAGCCAAGATCACAAGGAAAGCTTTCTTTCCTCGGTTCTTTTTTGCTCTTTTTAAAAACTTTTTTTAACTTAGATTTTTTTGGGTATTTTTTGTGTTGTCCAAAGACACTTCTAAAGTGTTTTTGGGCACTTTTTATTAAACTTTGTTTGCTGGTTTTTAGCAGGTGTGTTCAAAAAGAGGAGGACACGCTCCACAAAAATCAATGTGTGGGCCATTCGGAGCTTCCAGGAAGTTCCCCCTTCAGCCGGGCTTCTTTTCTTACTGTTTTGTAAGCCTTTAGACCCAGATAACAAAGAACAAAGTGCATTTCTTCTAAAGTCTTGTAACCAATTAATAAAGAAGATCCAAAGTAGGCTATTTCAAGCCCACTTCCCATCCTCCTAGGGGGTATTTGTGTTTTTGTGGTTTTTTGCATTTTTCACTATTTCTTTAGTTTAGTTATGTTTTGCAGTGTTTGTAAACTTTGAATCACAAGCATTCCATATTTTTCATTTCAAAGTAACAATACTACTTACCCCACGACTTCTCAATTGACCTGAAAGGAGAAAGAGATGCGTGGTAGGACTAATTAGAAAATTTGTGGAGTTTTTATTTCATTTTCATTTTTATCTAAAATCAACCCCTCCTCGCTTTCTCGATCGAGTTCCATTTGGATCGAAAGAGATTCCTAGAGAGTTTTTCTTTTTAACAAAGAACACAAAGTTAAAATCCTTAAAAATTACCAAGACTCTGTTGTGTATGATCTGCACTGGCTGTGGTTCGTCCGATCAGTCGGTTGCATCAAAAGCAACGTGGGTGACTAAAATAATTAGTTCTCACATTTCAATCCCCAGGTGAAGATCCAACGCCTCAAATTAAGTCGTTGAGGTGGAAAATTACCCAAAGGAAGCAGGAACAACTGGTCAATCACCTCGAGACATAGTTAGACTACACCCTTGCGGTGTAGTGTTGAACATCGTCTCAGAGACTCCAACCAGCCTACATATTCCATGCGGGTAGCCGTATCGGGTAAGGGTTTTGGACATACTCCGTGTACCCTTGGGTATATTGGGAGTCCCCTTCACCCCTATGTTTAATCAACTCATCTCATATTGACTTAAAATTTGACCAAGAGCATTTGCAACATTTCTTTCTGCAATACAACAACAATTTCATTTGTGGAATCTATTATTGGCACTAGTTCTGTTTTATATATAATCATCTGTTTCCATGTGCGTTGATATATGATACCTTGATCTTTATGTCGTTGTACTTCAATTTTGTTGCAAGTATCTTGTGTTAAGTTTTTTTCTTTTATCAAAACTCCTAAATAACTCAATCATCACCATAAACACTAAAGCCTTAAAAACCTTAGCAATTAATAGGGTCTACCCCCCTTGGCTTCGTTAGGAGTTGGCCTAAACAGAGGAGTCAAGAACAAGGTGACAGCCTTGACTCAAGACTTGCCCCCAAGGACACACTAAGTGGCTTGAATATTTCTGCCACGCTCCCCCCTAGGTGTGTGAAAAGTGGTAACATTTTATGGCGCCATTGTCGAGGATAAATCTTTTTATTCCTGGAGTACGACTTTTGTTTTCTTCTTGTTTGTTTTTTCTTTGTTTGATGAATGCTTAGAGTAGATATTTAATTTTCATCTCGTGACTCCACTGATTTTTTCAGTTTTTATTTTTACAAAGAAAAAAAAATTGTGAGGGTTCTTAAAGTATATTTTTATTCTCACATGGAAGCTCCATTGAAGGGATAAAACCCTTGTTTCTCGCAAAAATTGTTTAGATTGATTGTGTATAGGTGAGCCCGTAACAGTAAAATTTAAAGCTCAGCGCATTTTTTTAGTTCCAGACATTCTCCATGATTACTGATTCTTGATATTCATATTAAGAAAATAGAAACTACTGCTCGAGTTTCTTGTGATTGTCCTCCCATTGATTTCTCTAGGATCCTTGGCTTTCCTAATCGTCTCATTAGTGAAAGGACTTATTGCAGCTGCAACTACCATCCCAAAAAAAAATTGATTTTTAGGGCCCCCCTTATTCTTTTTTTTCGAAGCATTCCGAGAGCTTAGTGGTTCGCTTGGTCAGTGTTGTGGATGCAGAGTTCAAAGCACATCAAATGTCTTCTCTTAGTGGTTTCTGATACCGACACGATGTTAGTTGCTTGGCCGACCAATGGTTGTTTAAGTGTTTTTTTAACCGTTTCGGCGTTTTTCGCCCGATCTCTCGAGCCTATTCTTCTTAAACCGTCTAAATCTTTCGCGTCTGCTAGCAAGTTCGTATCCGACGCAAGTTTGGCGCTTTTGTTTTCCCGTCTGAAACTCTTCTTTTTACCCACGTTCAAGTCTATAAAAGGTCGTCAAAGACTGTCTACGGTCATTGTTCACCTTATTGGAAGCCACTTGGAGCTGCGGAGCTGTCAGTGTCTGAGCGAATTGTTTGTCGACAGAGGTCGTGCTCGTCCAGGTCATTTTTTCAGAGTTTCCAGATAGGATTTTTTATCCAATCCCGTTACTTAGCGTTTTTCTTAGCACAGCTTGGTAGGGTTAAGTCGTTTTCTTGTTCCGCGGGGGTTATTTGAATATTGCAGTGGTCAGTTCATTTCTATATGGGTTTTTTTTTGCTCTTGGTCGTTTTAAGCTGTGGCCGCCGTTTTCTTTCACCTGCAAGCCCTGATTTTCTTCATACGCAGTCTGCCATGAGTTTTCCTCTGACATTCATTGAAAGAAAGAGGGAAGGGTGCAGACGAGCATTTCGCCATTTGCACCACTCCCTCTTTTCCTCCACCATATTATGGCAGATGCGTAGTCGTTGGTCGATCGCAGTGGGTTTTTCATGGGATGTTGAGGGAGGGATTTTCTTCTGTGGGTGAAGACCTTGTTTGTTCATTCAAGGGGTTAACAGTCCGAGCGTTTTCAGGGTATTTCCCGTTGGTGGTAGTGATGTCTATGCATGTAAGGCCGTAGTGGAAACCCTAGGTTCTGCGCAGTGGAAGTTTTGCCCGCAATTTGTGTCCAAACCACCTTCGAAAGCTTTATGGTTTATATCCTCACATACAAAAAGCACATTTTTTTGGGTGGAAGCAAGGCTGGTTAACATGCATTATGATGATATGGTAAATGTTCTGGTTAACATCGGTTGTTGGTTTTAGTATATAGTTTGTCATTTATATGTGTGAATAGACTAAATTTAACATATTGTTGTATGATTAACACAGGCTCTACATCCATATAGAAACATGCCTCGGAAACAGAAAAAGAAGGCGCAAACAATAGATGAAGAACCGGAAGTGGAGATCATAACCCGGTTCGAGGTTATATATGACGATACCAAAGCCATCACAGTTTTTTATCCTGAATACAAATGGGGGGAAATATACCGAATGATCTCCAATCGGAATGTCCCAGATGTTGGATTGGAGGATTTACCTATATATGCTAATATCGAAAGATCAGCAATCATGAAGATGGCCACATGTCCAAAGCTTTTCCCTTGTTCAGAGGTAATAGGATGGATCCTTCCCAGGGCTGATGTGACAAAGATGATCTTGGCTAATACTGAAGGGCAGGGTTATGGTCCCTATAGCCTAGCTTATGTAGCCATGGCCTACAAGTTGCTGACACCCCAAAACTATTTGACTGAAGGATGGTTTAAAGACCTTAATCTAGATGTTGTGGAAACCGTCAAGAGGATGATGATCCCAGGAAAGAATTTTCGCACAAGGCCTTCCGGGGAGTATGAAACTGCAAGCCTTCGTACTCCATACAGATTGATAGCGTTGATGTTAAACATGATATTCGGAAGAGCCAATGGAAAAAATTTCAAAATAGGTTGGGTACCAGTAATCTTCTGTGTGGCTACTCAAGGCACCATCTTCAACTAGGCAGAACAGTGGTTGGCAGATCATGGAAGCAGTGCAGAAAGGGGATATGGAAAACAAAAGAACAGAGGACCTGGAAGCCCAGAACATTTTACTTAAAGAACAATTGCAAGTAGCAAAGGAGAAACATATGGACATCACTCCATTCAGAAATTTAGCCTCGATGTTACAAAAGGAGATTAATCAGGTTTTGCTGAATCTTGCAGAGGAAGTGTATAAGGTGAAACAAATGGAGGACAAATTAAAAGAAATAAAGCTCGACTCAACACAATTCCAGAGAAGATTATAAGAGGTGGTAGAGCTAGTAAAAAATCAGTTAGCATGGGTAGAGACCCATTCAAACTTTCCAACTGACATGCCTCGGAAATCAGTAGAAGGTCTTAAAATGGAGATAACCATACTAAATTTTGGTTGTAGAACAGCGGTCAGGTTAAACACTGCTATTGAAAAAACTATTGAAAAGTGCGCGGAGTTTTACAAAGGTATACAACTAGTTAACAATCAATGCTTGATTCTAATGGACACCCCGGATCAAGTTTTCTCGATCAGGGGAGAACATCTGCAGAATTTGCAGGAGAGGTTGCAAAAGGGAGAGGAGATCCTAGCAAGACTCGAAGTTGTCAGTGAAAAGGACATCAAGACCTGGATTATACAAGCATTAGGTCACCAACTTAAGTTAGAAGAAGCTTTGAGTCAAAGTACTCCCAAGATGAAGGAAATCGAATCCCAACTGTCTAAACATGAGGTAGCAGTTCGCGTATTGGAACCTACAAAGTACAAAGTCATCAGTGAACATGCACAAGCATGGGGTGTTTTTATCAAGACACAAACTGGGCCCACTTAGTTGGCTTATTCACAAATTGAAAATTATGTAATATTTTGTATTTATCCTTTTTTCTAAGTGCAGGCACTAGAAGACAATTTTTTGTAAAGGAAGAGTTGAGGGAGCTCAAAAGGCTATGGGGCAACTCAAGCATTTTTTGTTTGTATAAATAGAGGTGAAATAGATGTTAGAGAGGACCTTTATTCATGCTATCTTTCTAAAAATTTATTGTAAGAAGAACTACTTCCTCTTATAATAAAGAAGTTATATTTTCTGCTGGAGAAGGCACTGTGAAGTCTCAAATGCATGCTGTAGATTGGTTGAATGTGGAATTACTTCTGTTTCAGCTTTTTCTACGAACTGTGAGATCGTTCTAACTTATGAATTATTTCCATCTGATGAATGATTTCTTGTTTATTTTGTTAAACTTACACAATATATTGAGTAATGAATGTTTTAACTAACAATGAGCTATCTCTTTGTTTATCTTTCTACTTATATTCATGTATTATGAAATATGAACAGCTATCTATAATATTCTCAATGCATGTTTTACAGTACATTACTTATCATTAATTACAATCTTGCTCCCTAGGGATATGTTAGATAGAATTAGTTACCATTAGCATAAGTTGTTATTTGTTTATGATTTAGAAGCGAAAGAGGTAAGACGAGAGGTAAGACCCTGCGCATCACATTGTGAACTCTTCGTTATCTCTATCGATTGCACTTAATTAGGCACTTGCATATCATACATAAATATAAAATTAAAAAATACACTTAAACGGTGGACCGAGCCACAACCGGTGAAAAAAGCTTTAACCGTTACTTGACCTACAGTAGCCGGACCGCAAACTGGACGGATTGCACATACCAAACAATAACGAGCTAATTGGGAACGCTTATTGGGGAGAATCCCTACTGTTGTTACCTAGGATTTTTCAGGCCTCAACAGGACTGTTATCACCAAACTTGTAGTTGCCTCTATGAGGTAGATCCAGGATGGACGGTAGAAAGATAAGCAACTAAAAAGGTGGAACCAAGATAGCCTCGACTCCCAAATGGATAGTTGTCACGTTGATCGAGGCAATCTTCACTTGATGTTGTCTTAGCCTAAGACAACAATGGGGGAGACCCAGATCTACTCCCGATAGGAGAGATCAAACCAAAACACCAGATCAAATCAAGTGGAGTTGAAGTACGTAAGGTGTAAGGTGGAGTAAACCCTAGATCTATGGATGAAGTCACAAGGTGAATTAGGGCTTGGATCAGGGGTTTATGAGATATGAAATTTGATCCAAGTTCAAAATACAAGTGACCTATAAGCTTATTACTAGATCTGAGATTAAGGTAATAGCAAAAGATGACAATATCCACTGCCTTAGGAAACGTGACCAATGCAGGGAGGGAAAGAACAGGATTGGGGCTACCTAGTACCAAGGGGTAGACTCGAAAGAATGAATTATAGTATCAAAGCACCCAAGCCACAAGGAAAAGATCAAATTGTAAGAGGAGGCAACATGAAGGATAGCGCTAGGGTTTGGATAATAGTGCCTTGGGATTTGGGCCAAATGGAGTCACTTTAGCAAAACATTTTTGAAGACCCAGTTAGGGTTTGACCTAATCTACAAAACCCAAAAATGGTTTGCTAAGAGATCAAGCGGTTTGATCCATAATATTTTTTTATTTTTTATATTTAGGGTTTTAACATGAAAATGAAGATGCCAATGGATCGAGATCTAGAAAAGAAAAACTAACCTATAGATCTTACCTGAAAAACCTTGTATATGCCTTGATGATGATGATCTATGTCGTCCCGATCACTTTGAGAAGATTTGAAGGATGCCTCTATCTGAAATGATTTTCCCAAGGAAGCCAATGCACCCTCTCTCCTGCACAACAAACATCAACCATATCAAATTTGATGCGTCACGAGAACAGAACAAATGCTACAGAAAAATAGCAAGATGAAATCATAGATCGCAATGATACTAATGAAAACCCCCTAATACAAGCGAAGCCAAGCCAAGCGAGTTGAGGAACCCCTACAAAAACGCTCAAGTTGGAGTCGCCCTCCTGTAGACAAGACAATGTTTCCATAAAATTATAGATCTCACCACAAATACTCAAAAGCTAGAAAGCAATAGAATTTCCAATCACCATCTAAGAACACCAGATGCAAAGGAGATCCAAAAATTTCCACAAAAATAGTTTTATATTATCCAGATCCAAGAGCCAAAACCTCGTTTACAATGAGAATCTCCCTCCTTTAAATAGGAATGAGAGAACCAAAATCATAACCACTTTTCAAATGGGTGGCTAAGATTAAAAGATCTAAATGTTCTAATCAACAGTTGAGATGAGCTCAACATAGAGTACATGGATCAATACAACAATATAATATATAAATGGACCAAATCACCCTAGGAGAGGGGATCGCACTCAATAAAAAATAAATAAAGTCCATGGTGGGTCCAGGGAGTGTTAACTAACTCTCCTAGTGTGTCCCCATGGCACAATAAAAATAATATAATTTTTTAAGTGCAAAATTGTGCCTCTTTGAGGAAATCATGAGCCTCCAAAAGCTCCATAAAATAATAAAATATGCCTGAGAGATGGATGTGGGTCTATCCAAGTGCTAAAACTATTGGAGGAGTGGAATACATCACACTCATCATCAAAACTCATCCCATGCCATTTCCTTTCCTTAGTAGCCCAAATCAAATTCTTTAGTAGCCATTTTTTATTTTTTAAATTTGCCTCGGGAAACATGATATGCCCAAAACTGCCTCCTAGGGTGCCAGCGTTATCCAACTGAGCCCACCAAGTTCTCTGGGAGGGGGGTAATATGGTAAAAACAAGTGGTTGGACCACCCCCTCCTCATACATCGCCCTAGGTGAAACCATCAAATGATCTCTCTGTCCCGACAGGCCATTCAGCATGGAAAAACTGCTCCAAAATGGTAAGCTGAGCCAAATCATCCCTATAACTGCCTGGAACTGAAAGCGGGCTGTCTCATTGGACTCAGGGAGTCCAACTCCATGTAAGGTGCATACTCATACACCCAACAGATCTCTGCATAATCGAGAATAATATCCAATATGCCCAGACAAATAAAATAGTAATCTGTAAATGATCAATAATATAACCCAAGAAAACATCCATCTGTTGCAAGTGTTTAAAGGTTAATACATGCTCTACAAACCATTCAAATAACAATTATAACAAGTAGCAATCATTTCACTAACGATCTATCAACCAAATATAGAGTTTCATTAATTAACTATTACTTAGACCAGACTTTCAAAACCATACTCACTTCATAGTTGTAATCAATTTGCTAGTGAAGGGTGAAGGCTAAAATCAAAAGGCTAGGCTGAAGGGTGACTACCAACTCAACACTGTGACACTTTGGATATGGAAAGGGAATACTCACTCTAGCATATGCAGGACAAGCAACAACACAGAGGATGGCAGTGTCTCACAAATGGATAAGTTACGTTCAGAGGTGCTTATTCACCTTAACAAATGCTCACAATCCAAATCAATACAAATGAGGGCAGCAATCTTTAGATATAACTTTTGGGAATCATTGCTTTTTGGGCCTTTGATTTTCCATAGTCTTGGTCCATGTTTTTATTACACAGATTTTATCATTGAGGCTTCATCCATTCATGTATGTTTAAAAACACTACTTTTCATGAATGTCTTAAGATATTCATTTCAATGTAATTCAAAGCCAATTTCATTAGGCTTGCCTTGCATTCATGTATGTTTAAAAACACTACTTTTCATGAATGGGATCTTTCAATAAGATATTCATTCATTTCCAAATACATTGTATTGATGGCAGTGCTACTTGTTTCAGGTTTAGCCAACACAACCTAAGCAACTCAGAGCCGAGACACAAATAAACAGGGAAGCTTGTCCAACAAAGAGGCTCTTGTGGGGAAAGGTCCTCCATGCCACAAGTCAAGTAGTAAGTTGGGTTGGAAACACAACTGGAAGGTAATGGATGAGTGGAGATATTGAACCATGAAAGCAACACTAGCAAGCCAAAGTATGGTGGGAATGACTACCTATATTCTCCCTAAGGAGAGTAAAACCAATGAGTATGGGTCAAGAACTTCTAGGTCTAAGTAGGGACATACATACATAATATCAATTCATCCAAGTCCACATATTTATATGACCGCTAGATCATGACACTAGATGCTAAGACATGTCACAAGAATGAGTATAAGAGCAATGATAATCATAACACAAGATAACATATGCTGGATCATAAACATGTAAATAATCTTTATGAACCAACAACTGTCCAATGATAAGCTACTAATGCAACTTTGGGCACTACTGACTGCTCTGCAAATGGCTAAATGACTACATCAGTCCTCAAATCTGAGTGTCTTGAGACTCTGTCATGGCATGGGAGAGTACTATAGTCCATCATCAAATAATGATACATCATAGATGCTCATCTCAGCATCTCATATGTAAGGGAACTGGCTGAAAAAGTGTACTGGAATCTGAAAAATAGAATATGGTAGCCCGGCTACTATATATGTGATAACAAGGACATCTACTCCCCTTCCAGGATTTCGGGGGGATGATAATGATCACTCAGCCAGATTCCATGTTATGATTTTTGTCACATATGATTAAATACAACATTCGACATGAGGATCATATGATGGAGATGATTGTTCATTCTTTGCAAGGGGATGCTTCATGTTGGCTTCATGAGTGTGTTCCTGATAAATCTATTACTTCCCTTGCAAATTTCTTTGAAATATTTTTGAGGCTGTGGCATTATGATGGAAATGATATTGAATCATTCATTAAGACCAATTTGAAGTAATTCTCTCCTTGGAAAGAATTTCATACGAAAGATCCTAAGATATCTAATATCAACATGGTGTATAACACCCAACATTCAGAAATCCATGATGATCCCATTGAGTCTGTGCATGAAGAGACATTAATTGAAAAAATTGTTGAAGACCCTCCTCATGTAACATCAACAGAGAATAGTGATGATTGGGAATACTTTCATGATTGTTTCAATGATGATGATCACATTTGTACTCCAGATCTACCTTAGGATGAAACCATTACAAAATAGTATAGTTAAACTTATGATGAAAACCATAATGTGCATGATGGGACTCCTACCTGTTCTCCATATAATGATGACAGTCTAGAAGAATTACTGCCTTGTGAATTTTTTTCTGAAGAATATGAGTATGCAAATGAAGACAAGTATAACCTGGAGCATGATACAAGTGACGAAGACTCTCTTATGTCCGACAAAGATGATGATGAGGATCCCTGGACATTCATGGAAAATCTAGTCTATGACATGTCTAAGGAGGAAAATAATGAACCAAAAACTTTTGATGGTTTTGTTGATTCTCCTGTCTATGGCATATCTAAAGGAGATAGCATGGATCTTGTGGCCTTGGGAAATTTTGATATGGAAACGGAGCATGCAGTTTATCCATATGATCAGTTTGAGCCATATATCAGTATCAGAAATGAAGACAAAGAGAACTTGATATCAGTGATGGGGAATCTATCACATCTGACATATATGGGGAGGATGACTATTGGACTTTTATTGAAAATCCAACCTACGAGACTTTTGAAAATGTTTTCGAAAATCCCATCTATGATATGTCTAGCAAGGAGAGTGTTTATTCTGAGACTTATGGAAGTTAGAAAGAAGAGCATTCAGAATTTTCATATGATCAGTCATAGTTGTATTCAAGTATCTTTAATGAGGACTTGGAGAAGCAATGTAGTGGAAAGTCAAATGTGATGCAGTCAGTGGTATATCAGTCTCATCCATCTTCTTCACAATTAGAGGTTCATTGTGATTTGGAGCAACTTGAGGCTTATACAACGAGTTTTCATTCGATAAGCCCTGATGATCAGTATGATGATGTAGTCAGTTTGCCTCATCATGTCGCTTGGTATATCAGTCCTATCTAGTCATGGATAGAAGCAACCTACGCGAGCACATACCAGTTAGGGAAGAATTTTAATGACAGTTTTCATGCCTATGATTTCCCATCCAGCCCGCCCATTTCGGATCATCACGCAGGTTTGCATTTTCTGAATAAAGTACCCTTACTTTGGCTGGCAACCAAAGACAAGGCAAAAAAAATTTATGTTAATAAAATGCTTATGTGGTTACATTGGATTTCTGGTTACACCTAACATTTTTACATCATGCTTAGAGTAGGAAAATAAGCTCTTTAAAAGAGAGCATTTACTTTCTACATTTATGTTTTGTACTTAGGTATAATAAAACTTTTATTTCATTAGTTAGCTACATTTATTTTGTTTAAATAAATCAACTTAATGGTTCATTTGGATTTTATATAAAACTTGTGCCACTGAGGTTTTCTTGTCAAGTTGAGATATTTTTACAGGTTATATAAATTGGAGATTCTAGTGTTCTCGTATCCTCTCCTTGCCCTATGACCAGATCGAGCACACGTCCCGCAGTTGGAGCCAGATGTTACCACCTAAGTTGTACTTGGTGGTTTTTTCAAGCAATCTTGCAAAGTAGAACAAGTACACTTGTTCTATGACCAGAGCTCAAAAGTCCGCCAACCTTTTTCTAGGAGTTTATTTGAATTTTTTTTTGTAACACATGTTCATACCCCCTTGGGGAAATTGTAAAAAATGTCCTAGCATTTAATTTTTTATAAAAGTCTCGACTTCCCAGACTCAAGCATCAAGCCATCTAGCCCAGAGTGTTTTTTCCCTCGGTTATTATTGGTTGTTGAACAAACGACTAATAGTTTCTAAGTTTTTCACTCACACCTCCAAAGTTGGGGTAGTCATATTGGTGTTTCGGCCTGAGGAGGTTATTAGAGCATTCGTGTCAGTATTTTTTTAACATGTTAGGCATTGAAATCGAGTCGTATGGACATGTGCTAAGTCCCCCTATAGTTTCGTCTGATTCCGAGAAAAATGATTTTTCCCGTAAACTTAAACTATTTTTTAATAGTTTAATTGAGAAAATTATGGATGTAATAAAAGTGTGGTTAGGGATCAGATTTTGCCATGGGGGTGCTCGTTATCAAACTCGGACCACCCATTTAACCCAAAAACCCACTTTTCCTAAGTTTTAAGTGATAAATTTATCACTTAAGTAAAAAATCTCCAAAAAATCAAATTTATTAATTAAAAAATCAAAATAATTAATTAATGGAGAATATTCCCAATTTCCTAAATCAGTGGAAAATGCTCCGATTTGATTGAAATCAGTTTCTATCGGCTTCCCTGATTTAAGGCAAGATAACTCCTTGATTAAAACGTCAACTTCAGTGTCGATTGAGGCTACTACAAGTTTGTAAGATTAAGGGGACGTTTTTCTCCTTAGAAGGGGGCATAATTGCTCATGTGGCACTCATCTGGCATGTTTTGGAGATCCCAAAGAGGGGTTGTGCCTACCTCGAGAGGTGGCACATTTTTCTTGAGTGTAACTCCCTCTAACTTGCCCAAATCAAGGGATAAAGTTATTCTCAATCTCAAATTCGCCCTCAGTCTTCTTCAGTTGGAAGAGGCACCCTCTGGGCCTCTCCGGCTATAAATAAAGCCTCTGCCTCTCTCACAAACTAGTTGGGTTTGGAGTAAGAGAGCACATGTTATTGTAATATGTAAATTTATTTGCTTGGAATGAAAGAAAGCTTTGGAGGCTAGTGGTGGTGTGCTTTGTTGTGTGGATTAAGATTGTCATGCATTATTGAGGTAAAAAATTGTATTTTTCCAATTTTTATGCATTACTTGTGGTATAGATCTTGCCTATGATGGTTTCTCCGAACTGGTAGGAATAGGAATTGAAAGTAAGATTACTTTAATTTCTATATTATAATATATGCTTAGAGGTCAAACATTGCATGTTAAATAAGTTTATTTTCATGCGTTATTAACCTCTTTTTGTATATGATTGCAAGATATCACGAGTATTGTTTGAGTTTTGGTTTAGTTTCAGGTTGCCTAGCTTCGAAACAGTGTGGATTTAGTTTGATGCTAGCATTTTCAAAGAAAATACGAAAGACATTGTCCATCGGCATCTCACTACAAAGTGTTTCAAAGCAAAACCCCGACAACAAAAATACTCTTTCTCTTTCCTTTCTCCTTTTTTAAAATTATTTTTCACCCTTGTTACCCAACTTGTTTACTTAAGATCTTTAAATTAAAAATTATAAATCTTGCACTTAGATCTAGTTCTCAAGTTTTATTCAGATCTAATAAGCATTGTTCATTTATTTTGAATAGATATGGCATAAAGAAATCAATTTTTGCACGGTTTTTACAAAGAAATTTATAACTTGCATGCAATAGATGTTTCTTTCAAAATTTAAAGTTATATCTAGCATAGAAGTGCACATGACATTGGCTGCACAAAAGGCAAGCCAAGATTCCAAGAAAAACTTGCTTTCCTTTGTTCATTTTGCTATTTTTTAAAACTTTTTTAACTTAGATTTTTTTGGGTATTTTTTGTGTTGTCTAAAAACACTTATAAAGTGTTTTTGGGCACTTTTTACTAAACTTTGCTTCTTGTTTTTTAGCAAGTATGTTCAAAAATAGGAGGATACACTGCCCAAAATCCAATTTGTGGGCCATCCGGAGCTTCCAGGAAGTTCCCCCTTCAGCCGGACTTCTTTTCTTATTGTTTTGTAATTCTTCGGATCCTAAATATCAAGGACCAAAGTGAATTACTTCTAAAGTTTTCTAACCAATTAATAAAGAATATCCAGAGTAGGCTCTTTCGAGCCCACCCCCCATCCCCCCAGAGGGGGAATTTGCGGTTTTGTGGTTTTTTGCATTTTTCACTATTTCTTCAATTTAGTTGTGTTTTGCAGCATTGTCTACTTTGAATCACAAGTATTCCATATTTTTCATTTCAAAGTAACAATACTACTTACCCCACGACTCCCCAATTGACCTGGAAGGGGAAAGAGATGCATGGTAGAATTAATTAGAAAATTCGTAGAGTTTTTCTTTCATTTTCCTTTTTATCTAAAATCAACCCCTCCTCGCTTTCCCGATCAAGGTCCATTTGGATCGAAAGAGATTCCTGGAAGGTTTTTCTTTTTAACAAAGAACACAAAGTTAAAATCCTTAAAAATTACCAAGACTCCATTGTGTATGTTCTACACTAGCTGTAGTTCGTCTGATCAGCCGGCTGCATCAAAAGCAACGTGGGTGACTAGAATAATTAGTTCTCACATTTCAATAAATCTCCATAGGCAAAGATTCAACGCCTCGAATTAAGTCGTTGCGGTGGCAAATGACCCAAAGGAAGCAAGAACAACTGGTGACTGACCTCGAGACACAATTAGGCTACACCCTTGCGGTGTAGTGTTGAACATCGTCTCATAGACTTCAACCAGCCTACATATTCCTTGCGGGTCGTTGTATCGGTTAAGGGTTTTGGACATACTCCCTGTACCCTCTGTTATATTGGGAGTCCCCTTTGCCCCTATGTTTAATCAACTCATCTCATATTAACTTAATTTTTGAGAAAGAGCACTTGCAACATTTATTTCTGCAATATAACAACAATTTCATTTGTGGACTCCATTATTGGCACTGATTTTCTTTTATATATAATCATCTGTTTCCATGTGAGTTGATATATGATACCTTGATCTTTATGTTGTTGTACTTAAATTCCATTGCAAATATCTTGGGTTAAGTTTTTTTTTCTTTCATCAAAACTCCTAAATAACTCAATCATTACCATAAACACTAAAGCCTTAATAACCTGAGCAATTAATAGGGCCTACCCCGCTTGGCTTCGTTAGGAGTTGGCCTAAACGGAGTCGTCAAGAACAAGGTGACAGCCTTGACTCGAGACTTGCCCCCAAGGACACACCGAGTGGCTTGAATATTTCTGCCACGTTCCCCCCAAGTGTGTGAAAGGCGGCAACATTGTCCTCTCCTTAATTTTTGTTCCCTCTCTTGTGGCTGTCGTCTCCTCGAAATGCATGCCAAGAGAAAAAACTTCTTGTTGCTGGTTTTTCTCCTCTTTCTCAGAAAAATGGCTCTACTCTCTCTCAGCTCTCTCCTTCACTCTCTTTCTTAGAAAAATGGCTCTGCTCTCTCTCGGCTCTCTCCTTCACTCTCTTTCTCGGAAAAATGGCTCTGCTCTCTCTCAGCTCTCTCCTTCACTCTCTTTATAAAAAAGTGAGTAATTTTTCCTTTCCTTGCCTTTTTGGCAAAAACCCTAAGGTTTTTCTAATCCAACGGTGGAGATTAGATGAGATGAGTGGATGAGATTAAATGCTCATTAAATCTCATATAAAATTAATTTCACTCACCTCACTTAAATTTTTCCTAAAAGTGACTTTATTCTCTAAATTCAAATTAAATGCCCATCTCAATTCATTTAATGCAAGGGTCACTTTATTTCCCTCTCTTAAGTGACTAAGGCTAAAGTCACCTAGGGGAACACTTTCCTAGGTACAAAAATCAACACTCCCTCTTACCAAGGAAGGTGTTCTGCACCACTCCCAACTTGTCTCTAAAGATGACAAACTTGCCCCTCCCCAAATATTTCGTCAAAATATCTGCAATGTCACTTCTCCTCTATGAACATAATCTCAAATGAAATGGTACCTGATCTCAATATGCTTTGACCGGTCATGAAAAAATGGATTCTCAGAGAGCTGGATGCAACTCTGATTGTCACAGTAAATCAATGTAGGCCTTAGCTCCTGATCAAATAAATCCACCAGCAACTTGCGAAGCCACAACGTCTCGCAACTGGCTTGAATGGCTGCCATATACTTAGCCTCTGCAGAAATCAAAGCAACATACTTTTGCTTTCGACTGAACCATGACACTGCTACCGAGCCCAAACTGAATCAACATCCGGATGTGCTCTTCCAATCTGCCACATTGCCTGCCCAATCTGAATATGTGAAGCTAATCAACCTGATCCCATCCGACCTCATGTAGTCCAGACCATACTCCACTGTCCGTGCAAGGTAACGCAACATGTGTTTTGTGACTACCCAGTGCACTCTCCTAACCTCAACCATAAACTAACTAAGAGTGTTCACCGTAAAACACAAATCTAGCCGAGAGTTGACCAGATACATCAACGAACCAATGAGCTGACGATATAGTGTAGGATCCACCAACTCTCCCTCAGAAGCATGAAGCTTCTTCCAGTTGGTGACCATCGATGTCGACATCAGCCTGCAATCCTCCATCTGAAATCTCCTCAGAATATCAACTGCATACTTTCCCTGTCACAGGAAAATATGTCCAAACTCCTGCCAAACCTCTAATCCCAGAAAATAGTGCATCAACCCAATGTCTGTCATCTCGTACTCTGAAGCAAGATCTTTCTTGCAAACTGCAATGGGTCTCTCTCCTCCTGTGATAAATAAGTCATCCACATACAATAGTAGAATGAGCAGATCATCTCCAACCAAGATGAAATAGAGATTCTGATCTGCCTCACTCTTCTGAAACCCCATCCGTTGCAAGTAAGAGTCAATCCTGGAGTACCAAGCTCTAGGAGCTTGCTTCAGCCCATACAAGGCTTTCTTCAGCCTGCACACATGAGACTCTCTCTGTCACAACCCCAAAATTTCACAAAAAATTAAAATTTTCGAGTTAACAATAAATGTTATAACCTGCGGTTCTAAAAACAGCTAACAGTTGGCCTAAAAGATCAGATAAGTAATTGGTTTCTATAATAACTTAACAATTTATTTTTCGTAGCAAGATTAAAATCTTTTTGTGTATTATTTGCTTCAGTTTACTGATTAGCTCTTTTATGTCAATAGGTGGAATCTACTTTTAAATCCGGGGCTTACTTAGCATTCGTGCTAACGCAGATGAATACTGTTTCTTACAGGTTTTTACAGGTATGATCGATCAAGTATATATTTTTAAAAGATTTATTAGTGTCAACAATATTTTGTTTGCAAATTAAAAAGCTTAGTACAATAAGCTGCTAAACACTAGACAGCTCCTGCAAGGTAAAAACATTTGATTTTCATCAGTTCAAATAAACATGCTTGGAAAAAGTGTAATGACAATACAACATAATTGCGACTTTTTCACTAGAATCTCATATATGTGTATTTCTTCTTTAGTCTAAGTGGTTAAGAATACTCATAATTTTTGCAATAATATCTTGTTTTGCATGTATAATCATTGTCTCTTAAATTATTTCTACATGGTACCCACAACCTATTATCTTATAGACAGTAAGAACCTTTCAGTGTAGAAACTACAGCCATTATACCCTTCTACAATTACTTAAGGCTACCCATACTTTGTTCCCAAATTAAACTGAGTTCTACTTACTTTTGAAAAAGTAAAAGGATCGTCCTTTTTCCTATCATCAGTTTTATCTCTGTAATTATCTTACTGTCCACTAGACACTTTGTATGAACATAAAACCAAGTTGGAAATACTCCCAAGTATTAACAAAGTAATGTCGCATAAACTATACGACATAATTTTGTGATAATACTTTTATCTTTAGATTTGTACTACTTCATAGTTTCGATGCTATGGGAGTTATCAGTTCATTTATATTTCAAAGCTATGTATAAATGACTTATTCGATGAACCATCAATTCTACCGAAAGTTTGTTTTATAATGTTTTTAATTCTAGCCTTTAACTTCTTTGGCATTATTATAAGATACTATCTATAAGTGTAGACTTGGAATATTCCTAAAGCAAAAAGGGTTGACTATGCCCAAGCTGTAAAAAAAAATGAGTGGTATACCAATGGTCAACTTATCAAGCACTCATAACCAAACCTTCATCGTGTTCAAAGTTTGCAAGGAACAACTCAAAGCTTTGCTACTAGAGACACTATAGTTATGTCCTGGTTAACATATACTCTTTTCATAACTATACTAAAGACTTTTATAATTTAATCTAGTTCATAAACAAAATAAATGTATTTCACATGACTTCATTCTAATCAAAATGATTTTGAGAGTATTGTCGTGCCACCCAATTAACATATGGTAAAGTTAATATACGACTACACTATATTATTATGATAATGTTTACTTGTGATAACATTATGTAGTTGATAGCAATGGTTTGTACTTAAACCAAAAACGGACTTAATATATGGTTTATATGTGACACGAAACTTAGTCAACGTAATCCCTTCGTGATAATAATCTGGTGATTAGGTTAATATAATACATGGTGCAAATGATTAGAGGTTTGGTTCCAAATTATTGGGTTGTCGTTATAGTTTAACCCACGCTGCACAGATCAAAAAAATAATATATTGTCTCCATGCAGGAACTATGGATCATGACCCTCGTTGTTTGAATAAATTTATGGCTACATGGAGGAATCATGTCCAAGTGTAGAGAATATAAAACACTCTGGAAACCTAACCTAAAGCATTATTGTCCCGCAGTTTACGCTGCTCCAGGGTTGCTTTGGCTCGTCTCCCATGGTCGCCATCGTTCTCCTGGTTACCGTCGCCTTAAACATCGACTCTATGATTCCTGTGTTCTCCAATGAGTGGTTTTAAATGCTAGTTCTTTCTCTGTCGAATGTAGGGTTATTCTTCCCACCACCTTCGCTTCCCTGCTAAGGAAACCTTCGTCCCAAGCCCGTGTAGTTTGGTGATTCATCAGTTCTCTGGCTCGATTCTTCGTAGCTCGCTACTGTTGTGCGGTTCTGAGAGTTGTTGTTTTCCCTGCTGCACCATTATAGGTGACAGTGCTGGTGAATCCGTCCGCCATACTTCCAGTGACAGGTAAAAATCATAAAGGACCTTTCTTTCAAATTACTGCAAGTTTTAATATCGTATACTTACAAACTTATACTCGTAAGCTAGTTTTACTGACAGAGTTTGCCATTACTGCAGGTACTCGTTGAAATGAAGCATGTACAAGGGTAAGAAGACAGCCTTTTGCGACAGCCGTGGCTCAAGGCTCAAACTCAGGTAAGCCCCGTAGTCTGAAAGATGGGTTCTCTCCTAAAATGCAGTTGGGGTGGTCATTGGACTCACCCAGGGTTTGAATACCCTTTCTCGTCTTGCCACGAGTTATATTGTGTTTTTACTGTTACAGGTTATTTATAAACATGTTTAAAATTAAACCCTTGACAGGGTGGATGCGCTTTGTGAGTGTAGTGTTTTTGGTCGAAGCTTGGCTTCACAGTCAGTTTTGGATGTACATTTTGCGAAGGTAGCTTTGCTGCAGCGTGTTTTGATTGCTAGCCGTTGAGCTGGACTCTGTAAAATTTAGGGTTTATACCCTTTTTGAATATTAATGAAGTTGAACTCTGTTTGAGTATTTATCATGTTTTTATATATTAAATTTTGAAAGTTGTACTCACAGCCGTGATGTAAGTCTTGATTATTTGATGAACTTCTATGGTTAGGGTTTGACCTGTAAAACCCTTGTTTGGTTTATATTACTATTATGTTATTAATTATGTTGTTTCTCTATTTTAGTCTATCTGTCCTTAAAGGACTAAGAGTGGATTATTTAATTATTTAAGATGATTACAAAGTTTATACAAGAAATGATTATTATGTCTGTAATGTATTAGTTTAAGGGTTTGGAACCCCGGCATTTAGATGCATGTTGTTTTTTATAGACTATGTTTCTTTTATAAATGTCATTGCACCTGTTAGACAATAATTTTAAAAGAAATTTACCTAAATATAACCTACGTTACTACAGTGCTAGAATTGTTTATAATTTATATTTTAATATTTATCATTTATGCTCAAAACATAAGCTAGGGTTTGACTCCCTTTTAATTTAAATAGGATAGTATCACCTATGTTATTACCTAGTAATGTTTTATTATTACTGTATACAATTTTTCTTAAATTTGTATTTAAAAATTATTAACCTATAGTTGTCTCTGTTTAAGAATAATAATAATATTATTTATATTTATAATACCATTATTTAAGTAGAACATACATTCATAAGTTTATGTAGGTTCTTGTTTATATAGTGGTTATGACTGAAAGCAGTCTGTAATATTTGTGTTAGTTTAATTCAATTTGTGTCTGTGGTTTACTGAGAATACCAAGTTAAAAGAACCTCCATACTTATCAGTATTCTTTATATTTACACAGTTCTACAAAAGTATAAAAATAGTTTATAGTATTAACCTAAGACCTTAAGTTACTACTGTCTTTTAGCTAATTAAAGCTCAGTAAGGTCTACTGTAACATTTATCATATTATTTAACTATAGTTCAAATAGATACAGAAAGATTAATTGTTACTAAAAGGAAAAGCTATCAGTACTATATTTATATCTATTCTTAACATAAACTATTAACTTCCAGTTGATAAGACTAATTCTTCTATTTCCAAGTAAAAGTACAGTTTATGTAAATAAAGACTATGTAGAAAATAATTGATAAAATTTACCTACTAATGTTAATCAGTACTATGAGTAATATGCTGTATTAACATGCTATTTGCACAGTCTATTTCTAATGACATGTCTGCAAACAAATTAATAATCTTTCTAGAAGGCATCTATCTACTGAAAAGTAGCATTTCATTACTCTAAACATAAATATTCAATTCATTTATAATCCTATCATACTTCATTTACTTAAACAAACTACATGTGCTAAAGTACGATCTGGATTACTCCAGATGGAGAAAAACACAGGTAGGATTTATCTTTCATCACAGTACAGATTTAGTCTAGAATAACTAAGAGATTTTAACACAGCATATCATAACATCATTCATTTATTGATCATGCATAGAGATAAACTGTAACACAGGAATTAAAAGATAATGAAACCTGTCTTTTAAGCTGGACGACAACAGCAATGGGAGGTCGTTCCTCCCTACCAACTCCTGGAGAGCGCTCAAACAGCGACTTCTCAGGACCCCCGAGCCTGTTCTGGTCTGCTTGGCTGGAACTAGGTGGAGCAATCAACAAAGCACCATTCCTGAGACTCAAAACTAACTCTGCATACTACAGTAAGATCTTTCAGCTGCAAAGCTGTACTAGATCAACTTCCTATAGTTTACCCCTTAAACACCTTCCTTCAAATTTCCCTTTCCCAATGAATTCCTTGAAGTGCATTCACCTAAATGATTATTCTCCTAGAATGAGCAGCCTCAGCTCTCTACATTGGGCACTTTTAATAAGATTGCCTAGGTCTTTTTGGGTTAGTTGTTATTAATTGAGCCACCTGCTCTGATCCCACTTTCTTGGGGGATCATGACCCCAAATGGAGGGAAGTTGCCACCTACAACATAGGAAGTGTTTGAGGATGTTGCCACTTGTCTTTTTGCTCTCCACCTAGTTCCTTCCACCACTTGACCAGTAACACTCTTTTTAACAGCTCTCCCAGGCTGTTGTCTTCACTTTTATTTATTTAAAAATTAAATATTCAGAATTACATTCTACATCCTTGACTCTGCTGAGTAATCAGTCTCCACTTAGCATTAAATTTAACATAATGTTTGGGAATAACATCAAAATAAGACAACATTATTTTACAAAATTGGGGCATGTGACACTCTTCCATGAATCTCAAAGGCCTGAGGCTGCTCAACATACACCTCCTCTTGTATGATTCCATTGTGAAATGCGGTCTTCACATCCATCTGATGGATCTTCCAACCCATTTCCGCAGCAATGGAAATCAATGCCCTGATCGAAGTATAACGAGCAATCGGTGCAAAGGTCTCATCATAGTCAACACCCTCAACCTGTAAAAACCCCCGCACCACAAACCGAGCCTTGTACTTCTCCACACTACCATTCGCAACGTGTTAGCTTGTAAAGCTAACGAGAAGTCACCACTAACTTCCCCTTGGGTCTCGGAACTATCTCCCAAACATCTTTCTTCACAATGGAATGGTACTCATCCATCATGGCATCTCGCCAAACATGACGCTGAGAGGCCTCCTCAAAAGTAAAAGCTCTGAATCACGAAGACTAGCCACTAATGCCATGCCCAATCTGTCTGGCATCTAAATAGTGCTCACTAGCTCCCTGGGTATCCCAAACTCTTGTGCTTCCTTCAAGGTGTCTCAAAGCCACTTAGGCTTCTTCTTCCCTGAAGGCTGCTCCCACACTGGTATGTCCTCATCTGATGAACTACCAGAGGTAGAAACCCCAGTAACCTATGAACCAGAAGCTGGAGTACAAACAACTGGTGAACTTTGTGATCCTGATGCTCTGTACGGTGAACCTGTAATCTGAGACCCTAAACCTGTCCCCGAAGATCCTTATGGCTGAACCACTGAAACTGGTGAACCTGTGCCCATACTGTGTGGTCCAGTAACCCCAGAAACCTGTGAACTTGTCTGTTGCACTGACGGTACCTGTGAAACTACCTGAGGTGCAAGAATCTGCTACTCTCCCTGCTCTAACTCTCTAGACTTCCTGAAGGCCTGCTCCTCCTCAAATTCCACTTCCCTCCTCACAACAACTTTCCTCAGAGAGGGAAGATAAATACGGAAGGCCTTCGAAGTCTCATCATAGCCCACAAAGATGCCCTTCTTTACAGTGGGCTCCAACTTTGTCATCTTCTCAGAAGGGCCATGAGAGTAAGTCAAACAACCAAATATGCGAAAATGGCTAATCTCGGGCTTCTTGCATGTGAAACTCTCATCGGGTGTCATGTTCCCCAAGGCACGATGGGGACTCCTGTTTTGGAGATAAACAGTTGTACTGCATGTCTCTGCCCAAAGGAAGAAAGGAAGTGACGGGTCATGTAACGTAGCTCTAGCTACTCCAACAATAAACATGTTCTTCCTTTCTGCCACTCCATTCTGCTATGGAGTGTATGGAACCGTCAACTGCCTCTGAATGCCCTCCTGTCTGCAATATCCATCAAACTCCTTGGAGGTATACTCACCCCCATTATCTGATCTGGGAGCCCGTATCTTCCTCTCTGTCTGGTTCTCCACAAGAGCTTTAAACTCTTGGAACCTCTACAAGACCTCCTCGGATTTCTTGCTCTTCGGGAATTAGATCCAAGTCTTCCTGGAATGATCATCGATGAATATCACATAGTACTCATATCCTCTCAAAGAAACATATGACATATGTCCACACGAATCAAAATGTATCAAGTCAAGAACCCCTGCTGACCTGCTATCACTGCTAGGAAAAGCAGTCTTGGTGTACTTTCCCAAAGCACACCCCCTACAAACATCACTCTGCTCTATGTTGAACTCTGGCAAACCTGTAACCATATATCTCAACAACCTCAAAGTTGGATGATGCAAGTGAGCCATCCTATGCCACAACTCACAAAGCTCGTTGCCGCTTCTATGTGCCAGGGCATGTCGAGGTTGAAACAAGAGCTTGTACAGTTTCCTACATCTGACTCCAATGGTGTAGGAGGCAGATGGTCCTGCAGTCTTGGGAAACACACGCACATGTCCATCTAGGAAGGACACCCCAAGACCCCGATCCTCGATCATGGAAACTGACACCAAGGTCTTCTTCAACCCAGGTACATACAATACATCTCTCAAAACCATGGGACTCATGGACTCCCTCTAAAAGGTAATGGTCCCACACCCAAATGCTCTGACAGCAGAGTCATCTCCCAACACTACCTCCACATCAGTCTCTGTCTGTGAAAGCTCGGAGAACATCTCTCAAGCACCTGTCATGTGGCTCAAAGCTCCACTATCAATATACCAAGTGTTGGAAGTGGGTGCACTGTAAGAATGGTCTGTCAACAAGGAAAACTCCCTCTCTCTATCAACATTCGCACTGGTGATGATGGATGCTCTCTATCTATCAACATGTCCAGTCCACAGAGAAAACTCTCTGAAATCTAGCTGCAAAATCCTTAACCTCCACCGAATCTACTGTCTGCTACTCCTTCTTCTTGTTGTTTGGACACTGCCCAGCATAGTGACCCATCTTCTGACAAGCAAAGCACTTCACAGTGTTGAAATCCTTCTTCTGCCCATCTTGCTGCTTGGCCCCACCCTTCTTGGAGCCATTCTTGAACTTCTTCTTCCCCTTTGATGTCAAAGCCACATCCTCGTCATCCTCCCTATTAGTAGAAGCACTTCCCTACAAAAGACCCCTTCGAGTCTCCTCTTGAACAAAATCATCACATATCATGTCCCATGTAGGTAAGTTCTCCCTAGCTACCAAAGCCTCCACAAATACAGCCCAAGGCTTTGAAACCCCGTTCAAAGTTGTCCGCACTAGCTCTGCATTAGGAACAACCTCCCTAACTGCTGCAAGCTCATCTCTCACCTGAGAGATCCTAGTAAGGTATGATATCACAACCTCTCATTTGACCATCTTGACACTTTTCAACTTCTCCCTCAAAACCATCTTCCGATTTTCGTTTGAGCTTTGAAACAAGCCGGTCAAAGCACCCCACATCTCATATGCACGAGTTTTACTCGAAATGTGTGGAATCACGTGGTCTTTAACTACATCTAGGATAATCTTCCTGGCCTTAATATCTTTCTTGTTGAAGGCAGCCAATGCTAATGCATCGGTAGAAGCAGGAATAACAATAGGATTAGGTGTAGTGTTTTTTACTACCTCATCCCACAACTCATTTTCCTCCAACACGAGCAATATCCTAGCTTTCCATGGGACAAAATTCCCAGCCCCATCAAACCTATCCTCCATCCTAAGTCCAGTTGCCATTACCTCTACTAAGTTCAAGTTTCAACAAAAATGTTGCTAACTGTCAAAAGAAATTTTTCGAGTTCTGGAAATTACTTTCTGTCTGCAAAAATTTAATTTTCCGCCCAACCTTGCTTTGATACCATGAAATTTTTTCTCAGTTTCAGCCACTGGTTTAAATGTCAAAAATTTCTCTGTTTAATGCCCTACCCAGAAATAATGAAGGCTGAAAATTGCACAATATTTCAGACTAATAAAAACCCTGTTGAAACTCACATTTACAGACAGAAAATAAAATAATAAATGCACACTATAAATTTCAGACTCAGGAATTTTTGGCAAACTTGCCCTGGAAAAACCGACAAGGGGAAAACATGTTAGGAGAGAGATTTTTATTTTCAAGAAAATATTACAGCAAAACACAGAAAAATTTTCAGACCAACTTATCTCAACCGGAAGAAAATTTTCTGCCTCGCCTTCCGTGCCAAACAGGAAAAAATCAAACTCATAAATTTTCTATTTTCTGCCTCAATTTCCGTGCCGTTGTATGGACTGACTGTACGGACCTTGAAATCCATGCTCAAGAAAAAAAATCTCGAAAATCGTGCCTATTGTACTGAAAACCGTACTGTACGGACCAGCAATAAATGTGGTAGTCCTCTCCTTGATTTACATGCCCTCTCTTGCTGCTGTCCTCTCCTCGAAATGCGTGCCAAGAGAAAAAACTTGTTGCTGCTGGTTTTTCTCCTCTTTCTTAAAAAAATGGCTCAGCTCTCTCCTTCACTCTCTTTCTCAAAAAGTGAGTGATTTTGCCTTTCCTTGCCATTTTGGTGAAAACCCTAGGGTTCTTCTAATCCAACGGTAGAGATTAAATGATGTGAGTGGATGAGATTAAATGCTCATTAAATCTCATATAAAATTAATTTCACTCACCTCACTTAAATTTTTTCAAAAGGTGACTTTATTCTCTAAAGTCAAATTAAATGCTCATCTCAAGTCATTTAATGCAAGGGTCACTTTATTTCCTCCTTTAAGTGACTAAAGCTAAAGTCACCTAGGGGAACACTTTCCTAGGTACAAAAATCAATAGCCTAGTCTCAGTCTAGGGCTTATAGTGATGAACTGGTAACTGACCAGGTGCCTCAGCCCCACGCTACACCAAGTTGACCAATGTCAACTACTTGGTAACTGACCAAGTGCCTCAGTCCCAAACTGCATCAAGTTGACCAATGTCAACTACTTGGTAACTAACCAAGTGCCTCAGTCCCAAACTGCATTGTGTTGATCCTCAATCCCAGACTGAGTTAAGGTGATCAACTTCCTGGTAACTGACCAGGTGCCTCCATTCTCCCAAAGAATGGCTCTCATCCCCAGGCTGAGCTTCAATCCCAAACTAAATCAAATTCTTAGTAACTGACCAGGTGCCTCCATTCTCCTAGAGAATGGCTCTTGATGCTCCTCAAAACTCAACAAAAATCATTTCTCTTAAAATAATAATAATAGTAGTGTGTAGACAACAACCTGCATGTGTAGTTATCACACACAGGTCCACATATGCACTAGTAATGGATGCAAACAAACAATTCTAATCTATATATTCTTTATAATGTAAGTTGGTAATGTAGTAAACAAATCCATTCATTTGTGATCTAATACCATCCATACAAAATAACCCAATCAAACAATCATACACAAACCACCAATTGTTCTTCATCTATTCTCTACCATTCGTAGCCCCCAACAAACTACTCTTAGTGCTCGAACGATCGCGCTCACCATGGCATGGGTCCCTCTGTTGAGACTAGTCTTTTATATGTCAATCATCATGGGATGGTGTTAAAATACTCATCACATGCATGACTATGGTGGGTATCAAAAGTCGTAATATTGCTCCAAGACTCTACTCAACTTCTATCATCTCATAGGGCTTTAAGGCCCTAGGCATTACATATATCTGGAGTAGCTATTTAGAATTAGTAATTGTATCGTATCATATCCCCAACCCATATTATGGTACTTTATTGAGATCCTTCATGGGTTTGTGCTTTCACGAGATCCATCATTGAACCAACCCTCCAGGCCCATGGAGCAATTATCATGTCAAGCTCACATTCGCATCATAACAACAAAGCATAAGTCATAACATGTCAAATAAAAAATCATATCACGTGTCAAATTATTTTCATAAAAAACATCTATCTAGACATAGAGAATATTGTCCAAAACATGGACATTCATATGTGTAAAGCGACAGAACAAAAGACCAAGTTTCATAGCCATTAGCACCTTAAAATCATCTCTACTAATCCTAGGTAAACGATGGGCAATACATAACAAGCATCAGCGTGTGACACTCTTATAATCCATTTTGTTGCTAGGACTAGTCCATGTGTGTGAATATCTATAGTCTCCTTTGCCTTTATTCAAGGTGTGAAAATCCCAAGAGACCAAGGAGATCCCCCTCTTCCTACCTTTGTTACCCGAAAAATAGCTATCGAGAATTTTCTCAAGTTTATCAAAATTACAAGAATTGGAAAACTAACATGAAAAATAGTACTACACATCCCATTGTAGGGCTCCTAGAGACCACTGCAATCCTTCTAGATAAGGGAATATCCATATTAAACCGTTTCCCATATATCTTTAAGAGAGACATTTACACAAGGGATATCCAAATATTTGACTATTTGCATACTCTTTGTTAGGGTGGATTAATTGAGTGAGGGGCTAGGTCTATGCCAACTAACCAATAGTTTATTTTGTGATGGTTGAATTTTTGCGCCTAAAGCTACATAGAAGATACCCAAAATTTGACCTTTCCCTCTACAAAAGCCAAAGTTAATTTTGGAGATAAAGCAAAGTTGCCTATAAAATAAACATTCAACATCTCTTAACCTACCCTTGACTCTAGTTGGTTGTAGTAGGCAGCTTAGAGAGTCGACATGAAGGGGCAATAGCTCAAATAGTGAGGAGGTAAGTTTCGCACTCTCTCCATCCAAGTTCAAATCCCTAATAAGACATTGGACCATTATGATAAGGCTAGAAGAGTAGACACCCCCTTGAGTGGGACCCCCATATTGGATGTGTCTCTGGATGTCTCAGCCCTTACTAAGTCACAAGTTATTGGTATATCTGGCTTGTGATCTGTTGGATATACTCTTGGGTTATAGTGGTAGCCAACCAGATTTGAACTTGTGCCTCGCTTAGGTAATCCCAGACAATTACAAATTCCCATGGCTAGAATAAACTTTTAGTGACAATTACATACAAGAAGAAAATCGAGGGGGCACCTTACTAAAAAAATGCTTTCAGTGACAATTACATACAAGAAGAAAAACAAGGGGCCACCTTACCTAATCAATAGAATAATAGGGGTTCTTAGTTCCCCGATAACTTGCACTTTGACAGATGCTTTAGAAATGTTGACATTCATAGTGTTTTTTAATGTTTTACGAAATCCATGCAATGCCATCATCTCCAAAATAAAATCCCATTGTATTTTGTCAGATTTTGTCCATCATCTCTAAAATAAAATCCCACTGTGTTTTGTCATTCGTCAAAATCAATTTTAAGAAATAAAGATTTCTAATGAGTTTCTGTAGCAGACTTCATTATTTCCCAAGCTTAGACAATGTTGTCCAAAGGAAATCTGAACTCAAAAAGTCCAGTTTTTTCAACTTGTTTAACTTATGAAGCTGCACATTCTCTCGGTGAACACTTCTGTGAGTATATTGTATGCCGCATTAAGCAATTTAAATTTTAAATGACCTTCAATAACTTATTGAGTCCATTTTGGATGGTTTAGGCATTGCTTCCAACATTACTTTATTCCCCGAGCAATCTTGATTGAAGAGCTTCCAAGCATAAGTTGAAATATGTTGAAAATGTCTTCTCCAATAGTGTCCCACCAAGCTTTGTAGAATTCTACTGACCATCTTTTCCTATGGATTTTCCATCCTTCAAGCAACAAATTGTTTCCTTTATGTCTTCTAACGTCAATTTAGACTCTAGAATCTTACATTCCTATTCCGTCAAGGTAGCAAGGACAGCCAACCTATATCTCGCTTTATTGCGTTCATTTGTTTTTGGAGAGGACAAAAAAATACTCTGAAAGTATTCCTTGAAAGCATCCTACATTTTAACACAATCTTCTAAAAATCTTCTATCTTTAAGTAGTGAAGATATTCGTTCTAAAGAATGCTTTTCGTAAGAGGGTAAAAGATAAACTTGGACGGTTCATCTCCAACATCAACACAATTTATTTTGTCTCTTATCCTTTCTCCTCTCGCTTTGCACTCCTCCATTCTCTGAAGCTTGTGCTCCAAGTTAACAAAATCTTCTTGGAACATAAATTCCATTCTATCCTAGTCAAAGAGATCTCTTTTGGAGGCCAAATAGGTGCGTAAAACTAAATTTCCCTCGTTATCTTGTTTTTTCCTTGCCATCAGCTTACCCCACCCTCTTAGACATTGGGTAGTTCGATGATTGCACATCCCAACTACAAAATCCACCCCAAACGCCCTACAGGCTAAGGGACTAGGTTTTACGCTTTCCAAGTGCTTTCATAAAACTCCTGGGACTCAAGATGGGAGACATTAAGCTTAAAAACTGATTTATATTTGACCTATTCCTAACCAAGCAACATGGATGTAGGGATACGTAGATGATAAGACCTGCTTACCAATGTAAGTACCTCAACTACATTGGCGAAACTGTTGGAGAAAGAAAAATCCACAAGTTTACCATAAAATCTGTATGAATTGGCCAAATCTTTGCTTCTCTTTTTGCTTCTTGGTCAAAGTAAACCACCCTGCATGGGCCTTGTGTTTTGTTTTCTATTTAATATACAATTTGAAGAGAATAGCTACAAGCATCCCAGGTGTTCTCAGCCTATCGATAGTTAGTATAGAGAACCTAACTGTCTGTCACCTTTCCATTCCACCATATTGAAATTAGGCCCTAAGACCTAGGAGGCAATGAAGAAGTGGAAGGTTATCAACCAGCCACAACCATGGATGGGCTCTTTCTGGAGATGCATTAGGAGCATAAACAGAACAAAATCTCAAAACACTACTCTGAAGAAAATAATAACCCAAGCGTAAATGTTTTCTAGATTACACCTGTGTTCAGAATATGTGGATTAAACTACAAGGCAATACCAGAAAAAGGTTTGCCCTTCCCAGCTATATGCTCAACAGCTACATCACACCATCCCAGATAAAATTCGCAAAAGTTCTTTGCCCAAAATCACTTATTTTCAGCTCCAATAAAGGAAGAGTATATAGTTTCCACTCTAGTGACAATGTGTTTTTAACTTTCTTCTTTACGTGACTGGCACCTCTCACATTCCATGACTTCCTATATGAACTTTCATTTTCAACGATGATTCATTCAAAAATTGTTCCTTATGTTTTCTTAAATCTATTATAGTATCTGTATTGCGCATTTACTATTCTAGCTTGAAAGAATCTCAATAACGTCATTTAATTAAAGAAATGTGGATCTGATGAGATTGTTCAGCTTGATGGGATTTCCTTGAATAAGAGCTTCCAAAACAACTTTACAATAATATCCAGGGTGTCCCTGACCCATTCCCTTGCAAATAGAAACTCAATTTTGAGGATCAAAATCTAATTTCCAAGACTGGGGTAAGTAAGAATCCTTGCAATACTTTAGACCCTATTCATAAAGATTGATTTAGCTGCTGCTTCTTGAGAGTTCAAGTTGAATTGTAGGTAACCTGTCCCTAGTGCGTGCATAGAATCAATTTCCTGACCCTTTGCTTCCCGTGATTTCTTCATGGATTTTTGGATATCTCTACAGCTAGAAACCTGACCCCAAAATGAAACATCACTGCCTGTTTAGACATCTTTTCATGGACAAGCTTTGCAACATCTATTTCTAAAAGATCACACCATAAAGAATCTTCATTGCTACATGCAAGAAAAAAAATATTCTGAACAGTTTTGGTGGGATTCCTGCCTTCAGAGGCAGATCCACTATTGTTTTGTACCTCCATAGTCAGACCATCATCATAGGAGACCTCATCCATTCTGGATGCAATTGTTTCTAAGGCACTAATTGGAGTAGTTTAATTTTTGACAAATCAAACACATTTGGTTGATTCCTCACATTCATAAAGACATGGTAGAATGGATCTAAATCGTCTTAGGTTCTGTGTATTCACTTTCTGCAAAAAGACTGCTATGATGACTACCAAGGGAAAAATGTGAGTAATTACTTTTTTTTTAGCCCCAAGGGTCATCTCAATCAGTAGAAACATCTGTCCAAGGCATCTTGCCAAGCGGAGGCCATAGGTCATAGGTTCAAATCCAATCAAGTCTCTTAGGGTTACTAGTCGCTATTGTGCCTGGCAGTTGAGCCACCCTCCATTTGGATATTCCAGGGAAGAGGAGGGATCTCACAAGGTTTTCCTTAAAAAAAACGATGATAACCCAGTATAACTATAGTATTGCAAGTTACAAAAGGGCATCTTGTATTTTTATTATGTCATCTATGAAGCTGTAGATTGTGTCCCATTCTCTCCAAAAGATATCTACCTTTAGTGCATTTCTGGGTCTTACATGTGTACAAAATAGACATTGTCTAAAATATTTATGCTTTAGAAGTTTATAACCATTGCGTAACTGTGGACTACAATATGGCTAATCTAACTACATCAGCTCAAAATTCGACATATAGACCAGAGGATCTCATTATAAGCAAAGATCATATGAGAGTGGTTATAACATGAAAGATAAAGGTGGAATAGTAGTTTTATCTTAATATGAACTTTTCTGTGTATCTCAAACTCCAGTCATTCTTGCTTTAAAGAAACATAACAAAGTGGTGTTCATTATCATTAGCATTAGCAATCCATATCAGTTGTCCTCAATCTTCAAGCCAGTTGTGTGGGACAATACATTAATGCTGAAGCTAAAATTGGACTATTTCTGACAATCCCAAGCAATATGTTCCATTTCCAAAGAAACAAATTTTGCTTGGAATATAATGATAATGAGAGCTTTTTAACCTAACTTACATTTTCCACTGGTAGAGTGGCTTTAAATTTCTACTTCTGGATCCGTGAGTTTATAATAAATAGTATGATTGCACTACAAATATCTATATACGCTGAAGTTACTACATTTCAAAAAGAATGCCTGCTATTCATGAGAAGCTGGAAGAAGAGCCCCCTGTACTACTCCAATTCATTATGTGCTTTTCCAGACACCTTAGAAAAGCAAAACAATCAGCCAAATAAGAGAAACATGCCTCCATTGACTTGTGGCCAATTATGGCCTCAAGTCATTATAATTTACTTAATGTCCAATAAGTTAGTTATACAGAGGCTACTGAAGAAGTTGAAATGTATATAGAACCATCCTGGAGAAATCTACAAAAAGAACAGAAAAAGTAAGAATGCATCTCAGATGAGAGAGATATAGAGAGTCAGAATGTTATAGGCATTGCTTAATTTTAGTTTTTACTTTCAGTGGCATGCAAAGAGATGAAAATAGAGCACTGGAAATTGCATTTGAAATCTGAATTTTTACCTATGCAATATCACCGGAATTCATCATGCATGTAGTAATCATCCTCATCATCATCACCATCACCATATGCAGTGTTGTAGAAGGCATATGGATGCTGTAACATTTCTTCTAGAGTTAATTTATCATCCTTGTTTTCATCTGCCTGAATGAAAAACAAATGGAATTAACAACAAACTTACTTTTAAAAATATCTACGATGAATTGTGAT
Source organism: Pseudotsuga menziesii (assembly GCA_001517045.1). NCBI lineage: Eukaryota > Viridiplantae > Streptophyta > Pinopsida > Pinales > Pinaceae > Pseudotsuga > Pseudotsuga menziesii. Next base: position 470,665 of record LPNX010955709.1, read on the forward strand.
GTTGTGAGGCCTAAAATAAGACAATGAAACCAAATTAGAAACATGATCTCCATTCTTTTTTATATGACTTGATAAATTTAGATCACACAATGTAGATTGGAGCTGTGGTGTGTGTCTAGGAGCACTGAAGCATCGACAACTTACCACCACCTTTGGTGGCTGAAATATAGTGCACAGGTTATGTAGTATTAACAGCAATGTTCAAAATAATCTTCTGATGTTTCTATTGTTTTTAATAAAGAAGGAATTTGAGAACAGTTTAGCTTTTTGTTTCAAGAACCTAGGAATCATAAAATTGTCTAAGGGTTTTGTCTTGGAATGATCCAATTTCAGGCCAGCTACTTAGTACATGAAATTTCTGGATGTCACCACTACAAAATTTGTTAGTTATATGTGCCATGTGCCCTTGATAAGAAGTGATACCACCAACAATTAGAGGACTGGAATATTCATGATAATCTTCCAGCCATTTTTTGAATTCTCAATATTTTCAATAGAATACATTTCACTGGTACTGTTATTTGAGACTTTACTCGGCAGCTTGTGGATATCCACAAGTCTTTAAGTCTTGTGGCTTTCTTGTTTTGCAATTTGAATAAGAAATACATTCTGTTGGGATGACTCGGCCTTAGGGACTGTTTTCCAGAAATTGTTGCTTTTTCTTACAACCTTTATGAGGGTAACTGGCCAGAAATTTTACTGGCAACCGTCTTTTCAAGTAAGCAAATGGTGACTAGTGAGAAAATATATCCAAAGCAAGGGTACAAAACTTTCAAAAAAGATTGAAAAAAATGGGTGGAGATTCTTCAATAATTTTTTTGAGAGAATAATTTCAGACATTAAGCTATTATAGAAAATTGAAGGAAGAGAATGGTGGTCTTGGAGGCATTTCTACAACTGTAAGTGCAGATAAGCTTTTGCAGTTCAGAAAGTTACAAAATCAAAGATTGAAAGTAAATCGCATGTATATTAAGAGAAGTGAGAAATTATAAAAGAAGCTCAAAATATAATACTATTTAATTTTCATAAAATTGACACAGACTACTAACTAGTGTTGTTATAGTTTGCAAGAATTAACATCAAATGAAGTACATATGAAGATAAAGACTGAAAGCCTTATTGACAAGACCTACAGGATAATGAGTTCAAATATTAGTCCCACAGCACAATCGAGCAATTTAGTTGATGGAAAAAATACTTAGAAATACGTTTATACTTATAGTGGATAGCAAGAGATGATGGAAAGTTTCCACTTCAGGGCTCCTGCCAGTAGAAATCCCAAATTAAAGAAATGCATTGTCTATTGTTCTATTTTCAGAAACCAAAGAAATTGACATTAATAACAGCCTAATCAGTGGAGTGGAATTCAGTATTGTCCACAGACAAAAGAAGGATTGAGAACATGATGAATTCAATGCATTCTTTTGAAATAGCTCGAGTTGATTTGAAGATATAGAGGAAATAAAAGATAAGGGTGAAATGGATTTCATTACCCACAGTTAGAACAAAGAATTTATACGATGCACATTGATTATTATGGCACAAGACTCAGAATATCATGTCCAGATAGGATATAACTACCACATCATGCAAAATACAACCACATAATGAGAAAGAGAGAAAATATAGGAGAACACAAATCACGGATTTTAAAAAAGATGAAAAAATCAAACTGAATGTTGCAATTGTAGATAAATAGAGATTGATGCACATTGCAAATAGATAAATTTGTCAAAGAGCCTTGGTTGCAAGTATTTTATTAAAGGAATCTACAAAATAGAAAACCAAGATGATTACAAATCAAGGCAAGAGTGAATTTTACAGTCTACATAGATCCTTCAACAATATTTTTAGTGATCAAGATCCCCTGACCATTGCTAGCTTCTCCTTAAAGACATCATACATATACCAAGATGACCGTGCCTGCAAATATATTATAAATTGTGGGCATGCGGTGCCTCATTGTTACACATTCATATACTACCCTAGTACACAATACCTTATAAATTCATTGTACAGTTGAATAAGTCTCCCTGCTCGGCATGACTCTGCAGTGCACACACCTTGACTCATGTACACTTTCATCTGATGATGATGTTATATCACATCCTTTATCATGTTGATTAACACATTTGCTTAATGGTAGACAAAAGAGGCCATGACGAACAATTTAGGTGTATCACAAGATTCCTTAGATCAGAAGCACTAGGTTGAATCCTTTCTGATTGATTAAGGTCGGTCTAAATTTTAAAATCCCTTTCAGCCAACTGATTTTGATAGCTAAACACATTGGTCACACTCACTGCACTCATTTTGGTCCATGAGCATTCCTTCTTAGGTCTTAAGATCCTCACAGTTCGAATTTTTAGAGACCAAACCATACCCAACCATAGATTTCTCACACAATTAGGCCAATTAGAGATCCAAAACCACTCAATTTAGGGAGAATTCAAGAGTCCCATAGAGAATTCCTCCTGGCACATGGAGAGATTCTCCTCATAACAAACTTTGAAGAGGATGTCTTCCAGAAACTATCTAACTTGACATCCAAGCAATCAAGTTGTGCACCGCTATCTAACTATCTAACTTGGAGAGGATGTCTTCCAGAAACTATCTAACTTGACATACACATTTAGGACCACAAAATAACACTGCTGCTCTCTGTCGCTGAAAGTTACCCTGTGCTCCAAAAATGTCATTTTGGTGCTTGTTGCCGCCTTTCATGCACCTCGGGGGGTTCTGGGCGTGGCAGAAATCTTCAAGCCACTGGGTGCGTCCTTAGGGGCAAGTCTCGAGTTGAGATACTATCACTCAACACTCAACTCCTCCGTCTAGGCCAACTCCTAGCGAAGCCAAGGGGGGTGGTCCCTATTAGAAGAAAATCTATGGTTTTTAGTCTACGAAACAAAACACTAAATCTAGGAGTTAATATGAAAAGGATAAAATAACACAACGGACTATTGCAAGAAAGAGATCACATCAACAACATATGACAATGTAAGCACCATTCACGACATTTTGCAATAATTGATTTAAGCATTGAAATTAAAACAGACCAGTGCTGATGAATATGGAGTGCTTGTAAAAGTGGAGGGTTGTTGTGTCATGTAAGTATTGCAGTTGTCTCGTTGGTCAGTTTTAAAATTATTAATGAGTAATTAAGGGCGTGGGTTAATTGTGGGTTTGGCACAACAAGTCAAGTCCCTTCGAACTGAGTGCTAAAGCGGTAATACCAAGTGCCCAACGGGGCAAGGATGAACCTGCTTGGAGTAGCCCCCTAACTCTGTAGTAATTACCCTTTGCAACCTCCTAAGTTCTCGAGAAAATTACTTGTGTGGATTTTCCTATTAAATCTAGTAACTCGTATCCCTTTCTGATACAGCCAACTGATCAAAAAAGCTGCAACGGTGTAGAGCATACGGGGAAGGAGTCTTGGTTTATTTTATTAGAGACGTAACAATGAGTTGTTTAGATGACGACCGAAGAGTCTCTTTCACCTTTCGAGTACTCGAGAAAGCAACGGTCGGATTGATTTAAAAAATTAAGAACAAATAAATAAAATAAATATTTTCTAATTAATCCTACCACGAATCTCTTTCACCCTTTCGAGGTACTCGAGAGAGCGTGGGGTAAGTAGTATTGTTACTTTGAATTTAAACAATATGGAATGCTTGTAAAGACGATTAAAAGTATACACTACTGCAATAAACAACTAAACTAAAGAAAAATAATGAAAGAAACAAAAAAACACCAAAAACACCGATTCCCCCCTGGGGGGATGGGGAGTGGATTCCAAAGAGCCTACTCAGAAAGATCTTTTGTTAATGGTATTTACAATGCTTGAGGTGGATGCCAATGGTCCTTACACATCTGGATCCAAAGGCTTACAGGTTTTATGAGTAAGACAAGATCAAGAGTGGTGCTCCGGGATGTCTTTGAACAACTTAGATCTTTGATTTTCCAGCAACACTTCTCCTTGTCCTGGCAATAAAAGTGAAAAACCAGCCATGTGTAACGCACCAAATGTGCCAAATAAAGCGTTCAGAACATAAAAATATTAAGTACTGGAAGACTGGAAATATGCACAAGTACTTAATAAAAACTAGATCTACTTTGAAAATTACTTTATGTTTCTAGATCTAGATACATGCTTAAATAGATCAGCCTTCAGATATTGCTTGAAAAATAAGCTAAACTACTTAAGCATGTGAGTAACCGTAACCGAGAAAGATTTATTTTTTCTTTAAAAAATGAAGGAAAGAGAGATAGAAAGAGTGCTAGAAGCCTGGGAATGTTGGGCCATGGAGTCTACTTTGGTGGAACACCGAGGGACTATGTCCTCAAAAAGATCTTGAAGATGAGGAAGATTCAAACTAGCTCAACCCCTTCTACAAGTGAGATCACCTACAACTTAGAAGTCCTTGCACAAACAGATGGTTAAAACATAGGTGTTGCTAGAAAGCATGCAATTAAACTTAAAATACATGCAACTCCAAGAGATCTGAAACAAAAGAACAATAAGAGCATAAATCAAACTAGAATAATCTCTTACCCCATCGGGAGGGAGCTCCCCTTCAAGGCCCACAATTAACCAACAAAAAGCAAAGACCAATAATACAAATTATACCTCATAAGCACTTGACAATCACCATCCACACATGAAAAGCATTACACCATAGATCTTGCCTCCAAAGCCTTCTTTATTCCAAATGGTAAACAATACAATACAAGAAATAGCATTCCTTCGGCCCTCTGGCCATGCCAAAATGAGGAAAGGAGCCCTCTTTAAATAGAAAAAATGAGACCCAGGGGAGTGCTACCAACACTGAAGAGAGAGTCCAGTTGAACTAAGCTTGAAGTGAAGAGGAAGTGAAGAGGTGATTGACACCTCTCTCACTTAACTCATCATTAACCTGCCAACACACCCAATCCATTCACCAAGATTCACCCACCAATCCACATCTACTCGGTGTCAATCCTCCACACGCGACTTTGGTGAAGTTGGTAAAAGAGGGTGATGTCACCCAATAGCATGGTTCGCTAACCCAAAGAAAAAACCAAGGTTTTAAATCACACCAAAATTTAATACATGATGTAATGTTGAATGGGGTCCACACCTCACGCGAGTTTAAGAGGTGACGTCAACCTCATGATAACCACTCCACGCTAATGTAGCTCCAAGCTTGCTTTAAGGTTCAAGAAATTACGTTATCGTGGGTCCACCCCCTACACACACTAGCCTTCACACATGCTAGCGTGAAGATTCCATGACATCACCCATCTCACACTACTCCATTTACAAACCAAAGTTTTAATCCAAAGTTTTAAAAAAGTTAAGTTTGAAAAGGAATGCGTGCTTTAGGGGGACCCATGCCATGTCACCCCATTCAAAAAAAAAAAATTGACTTTTTTCAACTTTGTCCTTTATGCCAAAATGTCCTAATTTAGCATTAAAACGCCTTTTTGATGCATTTTTAGCTGAATAATGCTCCACGGGTTGTTTCAGCTACCTGACTGATGTGGAAAGTGGTCCCTTAGGTAAAGTGGACGCTCCAGGTGTGAAAACGAGTGTCCCCACGACAGAAACGGACTTCATATTTGAGTTTTATTACATTTTGAAATTCTCTAATTAAACCATCAAAAATGGCTTAATTTTGCGAAACTTTTTTATTTTCTCGGAAACTGACGAAACTCTAGGGGGACCTAGCACATGTCCATATGACTCAAAATCAATGTCTAGCATGTTGAAAAACATTGACACGAAGGCTCTAATAACCTCCTAAGGCCGAAACACCAAGACGACTACCCCAACTTTGGAGGTGTGAGTAAAAAACTCAGAAATTATTAGTCGTTTGTTCAACAACCAATAATAACCGAGGGAAAAAACACTCTAGGCTAGTCGGCTTGATGCTTAAGTCCAGAAAGCCGAGCCTTTTATAAAAAATTAAATGCTAGGACATTTTTTACAATTTCCCCAAGGGGGTATGAACATGTGTTTACAAAAAATTTCGAACAAACTCCCGGGAAAAATCCTGAATGACTTCTGAACTTTGAAAAGTGAACAAGTGTACTTATTCTACTTCGTTGACTCGCTTGAAAAAACCACCAAGTACAACTTAGGTGGTAACATTTGGCTCCAACTGCGGGACGTGTGCTCGATCTGGTCTTAAGGCAAGGAGAGGATACGAGAACACTAGAATCTCTGGTTTATATAACCTATAAAAACATCTCAACTTGACAAGAAAATCTTAGTAGCACCAACTCTATATAAAGTCAAAATGAACCAATAAGTTGCTTTATTCAAACAAAACAAATGTAAGTAATGAAAGAAAAGTTTTATAACTAAGTACATAACGAAAATGTGGAAAGTAAATGCTCTCTTTTAAGGAGCTTATTTTCCTACTCTAAGCATGATATAAACAGGTTAGGTGTAATAAAAAATCCAATATAGCCACCTAAGCATTTTATTAACATAAAAAAAAATTGCCTTGTCTTTGGTTACCAGCCAAAGTAAGGATACTTTATTCAGAAAATGCAAACCTGCGTCATGATCCGAAATGGGCATGTTGGATGGGAAATCATAGGCATGAATAATGTCATTAAAATTCTTCCCAAACTGGTATGTGCTTGCGCACGCTGCTTCTATCCATGACTGGATAGGACTGATATACCAATCGGAATGATGAGGCAAATTGACTACACCATCATACTGATCATCAAGGCTTATCGAATGATAACTCATTGTATAAGCCCCAAGATGCTCCAAATCATAAGGAACCTCTACATGTGAAGAAGATGGCTGAGACTGATATTCCACTGATTGCATCACATCTGACTTTTCACAACACTGCTTCTCAATGTTTTCATTACTGTTACCTTTATGCAGCTCTACATGATATGACTATGAATGATCATGTGAAAATTCTGAATGCTCCTCTTCCATACTAAGATTTTCCCAAGTATCCAGATCCACGCTCCCCTCTATGGACATATCGTAGATTGGACTTCCACAAATTTTTGAATAGACACTCCCCTTGCTGGACATATCATGGATGGGATTCTCAATAAGATTTTCACAAGTTGGATTATCTATGAAATTCCAATAGTCATCACTCCCATCTATGTCGGATATGAGAGTCTTCCTTGCTGGTATCACATCCTAAGATATAACTACCCTCATCCTGTTCATAATAATCATCCTTCAAAGTTTTGGTTTCAAAGATATTACAAGAAGTTAAACTTTCCAAAACTTCGTCCCTAAGTGATGAACATAGAGGAGTGGCATCATACACCTTATAAATTTATTCATAAGTGTCGATCTCTGTAATGGTTTCCTCATGAGGGCTTTTTGGAAAAATATTAGCATTGCAACAATCTTGAGAATACCTCAAATCTTCAATGTTTTCAGTTATGGCGACATGAGGAGAGTCTTCAACAATGTGTTCAATCATGGGTTCCTCGTGAAGCTCTTCAATAGGATCATCCCGAGTGTGCTCATCTATAATGGAAGTCATGGGCTCCTTTAGCTCCTTTAGGTAGGTGAGGGCCCTTTCTACAACATTTACCATATCTCCCTCACCATTATGCCACCTCTCAAAAAACATAGCACATAAGTCTTCAAGGGAGGTAAATGCATTTATCAGGAAGACCACAAAACCATATCCAAGCGTTCTTTTCCAAAGAATTAGCAAAAATCCGCATCATATTATCCCTATGAAGTATGTTGAGCTTATTCACAAATGAAAGAAAGGATATGATGTGACAGATAGCTGAATCACCATTTCCACAAAAAATTGGAGCTTGAAAATATCCTTTATCCTGGAGATATGGTTCGTAGATAGAAAAACCCAGGATACCCGAGAAATCGATGGGAGGATATGCATTGGAAATTTGAGCACGATAATCTTCATCATCCATAACGGCTTATCAGTAGCATATATTAACCATGTAATTTGTATTGAACCACAGAGGTTTTATGAGTATTTAAAGTTCTACTATGTCGTATGAGCTCATCTACACACAACAAGTCTCAACAAAATTATGAGAAAGTAGGGTTTTATCCCTTCAATGGAGTCGCCATGTGAAAAAGAAAAATACGCATTTATAAATCTTTACAAAAATTATTTTTTGCTTTTCTTTGTAAAAAAAAAACTAAAAAAACTTAAAAGTCAGTGGAGTTGCCAGATGAAAATTAAAGATCTACTCTAAGCATTCATCAAACAAAGCAAAAACAAGAAGGAAGAAAACAAAAGTCATAGTCCAGGAATAAAAAGATTTATCCAAGGCAACGATGCCAAAAGATGTTGCCGCCTTTCATGCACCTCGGGGGTTCTAGGCGTGGCAAAAATGTTCAAGCCACTGGGTGCGTCCTTGGGGGCAAGTCTCGAGTTGAGATACTGTCACTCAACACTCAACTCCTCTGTCTAGGCCAACTCCTAGCGAAGCCAAGGGGGGTGGTCCCTATTAGAAGAAAATCTATGGTTTTTAGTCTATGAAACAAAAGACTAAATCTAGGAGTTAATACGAAAAGAATAAAATAACACAACGGACTATTGCAAGAAAGAGATCACATCAACAACATATGACAATGTAAGCACCATTCACGACATTTTGCAATAATTGATTTAAGCATTGAAAGTCAAATAGACTAGTGCTGATGAATATGGAGTGCTTGTAAAAGTGGAGTGTTGTTGTGTCGTGTTAGTATTGCAGTTGTCTCGTTGGTCAGTTTTAAAATTATTAATGAGTAATTAAGGGCGTGGGTTAATTGTGGATTTGGCCCAACAAATCAAGTCCCTTCGAACTGAGTGTTAAAGTTGTAATACCAAGTGTTCAACCGAACGAGGATGAACCTACTTGGAGAAGCCCCCTGACTCTGTAGTAATTACCCTTTGCAACCTCCCGAGTTCTCAAGAAAATTACTTGTGTGGATTTTCCTATTAAATCTAGTAACTTGTATCCCTTTCTGATACACCCAACTGATCAAACAAGTTGCATTGGTGTAGAGCATACGGGGAAGGAGTCTTGGTTTATTTTATTAGAGACGTAACAATGAGTTGTTTAGATGACGACCGAAGAGTCTCTTTCACCTTTCGGGTACTCGAGAAAGTAACGGTCGGATTGATTTAAAAAATTAAGAACAAATAAATAAAAGAAATCTTTTCAAATTAATCCTACCACGAATCTCTTTCACCATTTCGGGGTACTCGGGAAAGCATGGGGTAAGTAGTATTGTTACTTTGAATTTAAACAGTATGGAATGCTTGTAAAGACTATCCAAAGTATACGCTACTCCAATAAACAACTAAACTAAAGAAAAAAATGAAAAAAGCAAAAAACACCAAAAACACCGATTCCCCCCTGGGGGATGGGGAGTGGGCTCCAAAGAGCCTACTCAGAAAGATCTTTTATTAGTGGTATTTACAATGCTTGAGGTGGATGCCAATGGTCCTTACACATCTGGATCCAAAGGCTTACAGGTTTTATGAGTAAGACAAGATCAAGAGTGGTGCTTCGGGATGTCTTTGAACAACTTAGATCTTTGATTTTCCGGCAGCACTTCTCCTTGTCCTGGCAATAAAAGTGAAAAACCAGCCACCTGTAAAGCACCAAATGTGCCAAATAAAGCGTTAGGAACATAAAAATATTAAGTACTGAAAGATTGGAAATATTGACAAGTACTTAATAAAAACTAGATCTACTTTGAAAATATTACTTTATGTTTCTAGATCTAAATACATGCTTTAAATAGATCAGCCTTTAGATATTGCTTGAAAAATAAACTAAACTACTTAAGCATGTGAGTAACCGTAACTGAAAAAGATTTAATTTTTCTTTAAAAACTGAAGGAAAGAGAGATAGAAAGAGTGTTGGAAGCCTGGGAATGTTGGGCCATGGAGTCTGCTTCGGTGGAACACCAAGGGACTTTGTCCTAAAAAAGATCTTGAAGATGAGGAAGATTCAAACTAGCTCAACCCCTTCTACAAGTGAGATCACCTGCAACTTAGAAGTCCTTGCACAAATAGATGGTTAAAACATAGGTGTTGCTGGAAAAAGACAATTAGAAAGCATGCAATTAAACTTAAAATACATGCAATTCCAAGAGATCTGAAACAAGTGAACAATAAGAGCATAAATCAAACTAAAATAATCTCTTACCCCACCGGGAGGGAGCTCCCCTTCAAGGCCCACAATTAACCAACAAAAAGCAAAGACCAATAATACAGATTATACCTCATAAGCACTTGACAATCACCATCCACACATGAAAAGCATTACACCATAGATCTTTCCTCCAAAGCCTTCTTTATTCCAAATGGTAAACAATACAATACAAGTAATAGCATTCCTTCGGTCCTCTGACCATGCCAAAATGAGGAAAGGAGCCCTGCTTAAATAGAGAAAATGAGACCCAGCGGGGTGCTACCAACACTCAAGAGAGAGTCCAGTTGAACTGAGCTTGAAGTGAAGAGGAAGTGAAGAGGTGATTGACACCTCTCTCACTTAACTCATCATTAACCTGCCAACACACCCAATCCATTCACTAAGATTAACCCACCAATCCACATCTACTCGACGTCAATCCTCCACACGTGCGACTTTGGTGAAGTTGGTAAAAGAGGGTGATGTCACCCAATAGCATGATTCGCTAACCCAAAGAAAAAACCAAGGTTTTAAATCGCACCAAAATTTAATACATGATGTAATGTTGAATGGGGTCCACACCTCACGTGAGTTTAAGAGGTGACGTGAAGAGGGTGACATCAACCTCATGATAACCACTCCACGCTAACGTAGCTCCAAGCTTGCTTTAAGGTTCAAAAAATTAAGTTAAAGTGGGTCCACCCCCTCCACATGCTAGCATGAAGATTCCATGACATCACCCATCTCACGCTACTCCATTTACAAACCAAAGTTTTAATTCAAAGTTTTAATAGACTTAGGTTTGAAAAGGAATACATGCTTTAGGGGGACCCATGCCATGTCACCCCATTCAGTAAAAAAAAATTGACTTTTTTCAACCTTGTCCTTTATTCCAAAATGTCCTAATTTAGCATTAAAACGCCCTTTTGATGCATTTTTAGCTGAATAATGCTCCATGGGGTGTTTTGGCTGCCCGACTGATGTGGAAAGTGGTCCCTAGGTAAAGTGGATGCTCCGGGTGTGAAAACGAGTGTCTCCATGTCAAAAACGGACTTTGTATCTGAATTTTATTACATTTTGAAATTTTCTAATTAAACCATTAAAAATGGTCTAATTTTGTGGAAAATTTTTATTTTCTCAGAAACTGACGAAACTCTAGGGGGACCTAGCACATGTCCATACAACTCAAAATCAATGTCTAGCACTTTAAAAAACATTGACACAAAGGCTCTAATAACCTCCTAAGGACGAAACACCAAAATGACTACCCCAACTTTGGAGGTGTGAGTAAAAAACTCAAAAATTATTAGTCGTTTGTTCAACAACCAATAATAACCGAGGGAAAAAACACTCTAGGCTAGTCGGCTTGATGCTGAAGTCCAGGAAGCCAAGCCTTTTATAAAAAATGAAATGCTAGGACATTTTTTACAATTTCCCCAAGGGGGTATGTACTATGAACATGTGTTTACAAAAAATTTCGAACAGACTCCCGAAAAAAGCCTGAATGACTTCTGAACTTTGAAAAGTGAACAAGTGTATGTGTTCTACTTCGTTGGCTCGCTTGAAAAAACCAAGTACAACTTAGGTGGTAACAGTGCTCACCACCCACATTCTCCTACACTCATGCATGTTCTAGTAGGTTTCCTATAATAAAAGATCCGAAAGTTATGAGAAAGAAACAAAGAGAGGAGAAAAGACTGGCTAAAGGTTGAAAGGGGCAGTGAACATAAAATTTTAGACACTTATTTTTTCTTGTAAAATGTAGACCCATGCTTGAAGGCTAGAGTGTTCCATTTATAGCATGTCCATGTTGTAGAGATCCTTTGCTTAATGCCAAGAGAATCTTATGCATGTTAGCGGTGTTGTACTTTGACTCCAACCAAGCCACATGCACAATCTTTATTGCTCTGCAGCTCAGTCCACATTGATGTTCCATTCAGTCATTGACCACCCACTTGGGTAACCTGGATCAAATCCTTGTAGAACCACCATAGTACTGGATTGATTCAATATGGATACTAGGTTGGAAGCTACAACACCCATCCCATACATCTGAAGATACACATCATTCCTCATTTAAGGCCCATTTGCTCCCTTTTGCTGTTGATTTTTGGGCAGAATCGAGAGCCATTCTCCGGGAGAATTAGTATCAGCCTGGGGCTGAGAACTTGGTCAGGAACCAGGATGTTGATAACATCAACAAAAAAACCTTTCTTATGCTGAAGATTCTAGAAGATAAGTTGACCATTGAAAAGAGGACCAATACTTAATGGTTGAGTCACAAGGACTCAAGCCAGAAGGCTCTTAATGACTCTAAGGGGTCCAGGGCACATTTGACAAAGAAGGGGCTAGAAGTTAAGCCTTCATGAGAAATTAGAAGAGGAGCTTTTAATGTTGCTTCTAAGTCAATCGAAGGATAATCCATCTTATTTATGATGGTGTACCTTGAGTTGGTACGTATGGGCCATAAAGAGGAAGAGAAGGGTCTAAGATAACTTGGTTAAGGGGTTATGGTCATGAAACCCCAATGAAGAACCATGAACCCCATTGAAGGTCCAAGAGCCCACTAAGTAAAGGACCAAAGACCAAAATAAAATTCAAAGGGTTAAAAGTGCAAATAAAATATTAAAACCCTAACTAAGTGTACTTTTATCATTTTGTCTATTCATAAATCTAAGGAAGTGATCCTCAAAGGTGAAATATAAATAGAGAACTCTCTCATTTGAACATCACAGATCTGATCTCAATCTCTGATAAAAAATAAGACAACTTCACACGGATTACATGCCGGTATCTTATCTCTCTTATTTTTTGAAGTCTGGATCAGTGTGTGAAGGCAACCGCAAGGGTTCATGTTCCTTGTATCTATCTCAGGAAGGCAGACGCAGGGGTATTTTTCTTTGTTTTGACCACGAGAAAGGAGATGCGAAAGTTCTGAAGGTTGATTAGGGTACAGGAGGCAGCCGGCATCCCTATAGGGCTTGTTTAAAGAGGGTCAAACTCTTGCCCTGTTTTGTTTCTGCTCACCCGAGTCCTGCTAGTATTTGCTTCAGTCGCCCAAGGCCTGTTTAGGGCTTGTTTCAAGCACAGGCAACCCTGTTAGGACACAAACAAGGTACAGAAGCCCTGCTAGGGCATGTACAAGGCACCCAAGGCCTTAGACCAGGCACCCACCCAAGGCCTTAGACCAGGCACCCAAGGCTCTAAATCAGGCAACTATGTGTTTATTCCAAGCACTGAGAGTTTAGTCAGTCAACAGCAGTCTTCTTTTGGTCAACGACAATATCAGAAGTTAATATATCAGTCAACAACAGCCTCAGATTTGGTCAACATAGTCCCTGATTGCAGAAGTTGGATTTTGGATCAATCTGAATCATCATTAATAGGTTGCCATGGTTTACTACAGGACTGTCCTCCTCCTACAGTCCAGATCTATTCAGAACTATCTTGTTACAGCTCAAATATTGCATGATACAGTTTAAATCTTCCACATGTATGGGGCTATGGCTTGGGTTTCCCTAGCATGGAGGCATACTCACTATGTGATATAGTACCATGGCTATATGTGTAATGTAAATAGAGGATGACACCTCCTACAACTAAACAGGGGGTTGGTGTTAGCCCTTGATGTGATATCTAGATCTAGCATAACAATGATGGTGACAATGTTAGAAAGTGACAAGGAAGGTTTGTTTGCATACATGTGTCCTTGCATGCAGAAGACTTAAGTCACGAAGCCAAATGTATTTAATTTACTTTTCCTAAGTTTACTTTGGAAAATAAATTAAAGTGATCTAATTATTAATTGACTTTATGAAAAAGTGAAATTAGGGTTTTTGCTTAGCATTGAGTTATAAAAGAAAGATCAATTGGTAGAGAGGACGCACAATTGCATTCCAACAGAGACGAAGGAAAAGAAGTGTGAGGGAGAATTTTGGCGAAGAAGATGGAGGAGCAGTAATCCAAGAAGGCAAGCCTAATTTGCAGAGGAGAGAGACAGGAAGATCAAGCAGAGGGACCGTACAGCAAGGAGGTCGTACAGCCATATAGAAGGCAGATCGTACAGTCGTAAAGCAGGAGGCCCTATAGTGCAGGCCGTACAGCTGCTTTGGGAACTGTGCCCACCTTCCAAGTTTTTCTCAGTGATTTTTGGTGTGATTCAATTTTTCTATCTAGGGCATAAATCCAAATTTCTGATATTGTAAAAGTTCCATATTTTGTTAATAAAATATCCTCTCATACTGCTGCACCGATTTTCCCATCTTCGGTTTTGTTTAAGGGTTTATACCCAAAAAGACTGTGTTGTTTCTATTGATGTGATTGATGTTGTAAATGGTTCTCAGTTATTTATATTCCGCTGCATACTAGTAAAGGAGTTCATGTGTGTGGTTATTTCAGTAAACTATTTAAATATACTGTGTTAGCCGTAGTTTGAATCTCAAAAGAAAATTTACATGGTATCAAAGCTCTGGTGAGCTAAATCCGAGAGATTTGCAGCAGCAATGATAGATCAAGGGCGGATCTATTTGAAGACACAAACCTAGATTGCAGATCTAGGGTTTGATAGGTACACTTCAGTATAGGCATGCAATTGAGAGTTGAGGATAGACTCCAGGGTGCTCAAAACTTTCCTACATGGAAAAAAAAGATCACAAGGATCTTGGATGTCAGTGATGCAGAGGAGCACATTGACTCCACAAAAGTTGCACCCACAAATCAAACAGATTTGATAGCTTGGAAGAAGATTGATTCCAGAGCCATGTTGATCATCTTGGATCGAGAGAAGGACCACATAGTCCCTCAACTTTTCGGGAAGCATACCACATCAGAGATGTGGATGGCTTTGGAAAGTCTATACCTGAGCAAGAATGAAAAACAGAAGATGGTGCTGCAAGGGAGGATGAGCAGCACCAAGATGGCCAAGGGAGGAGTGGTACCTTATCTCACAAGGCTCGCACAGATCAGGGATGAGCTTGGAGTTGTTGGATCTAAGATTGAGGATGAGGAGCTAGTTCGGATAGCCCTCAATGGCTTCTCTAAGCCATGGGACACCTTTGTCAAAGGTGTTGTGGCTAGGGAGAAGCTCCCTGATTGGCAAAGACTATGGGATGACTTTGTGTAGGAGGAGACCCGCATGGGTCAAGGATCAGGCTCATCCAACAGTGCCCCACAGATTGTGGATGAGGAGGGTCTAGCCCTGACAAGGAAGAGCAAGGGTGAGGCAAAGAGGAAGAAGGGTGGTAAGAAGAATCTTGACATGTCAAAAGTCATGTGTTTTATCTGCCACAAGCAGAGACACTTTGCTTCCCAGTGCCCAGACAGGAAGAGGAAGAGCAACACTCATATGGTTGGATCTGCAGAGGTGGAGAATTTCAACAAGAACTTCGATGAGGAGTTTTGCTTGATAGCTTGCATGGAAAGCACCACAGGTAGCAGTATTTGGTACATCGACAGTGGGGCATCTAGCCATATGACTGGACAAAGAAGATTCTTCAAGGACTTGCAGGAGGGTGGAACATGTATCCATGTTGAGCTGGGTGATGATGCATGGTATCAAGCGCACGGAGTTGGCACTTTTTCATTTCAAAGAGTCTGGCAAACCCCTCAGTTTTGCTGATGTGTTATATGTTCTGGGGTTGACCAAGAACCTCATATCAATCTCCACTCTGGAGAACAAGGGATTTCAGTTGAAATTTCGAGACCATAGAGTGTATATCAGGCCCAAGGGGTTAGATAGGAGCTTGGATCGGGTGAATAGGATCAAGAGTGGGAAAGTGTATAGGCTACACTTTGAGCCTGCAAAGGCTCTAGTCCGCAGCAGCAGCAGTCAAGGTGAGTTGTGGCATAGGAGGATGGTACACTTACACCATGGAGCACTGAAGCACTTGAGACAGGCAATCATTGGACTTCCATAGGTATAGGAAGAGAAGCATAACCACTACAATGGTTGTGCTTTGGGGAAGAACTTAAGGAAGCATTTCCCACAGAGTGAGCACAAGTCTAAGGAGCCCTTAGACTTAGTGCATTCGAATGTTTGCGGACCTATGAGTGTCCATTCTTTCAATGGTTACAGTTACTGCGTGATCTTCATTGATGACTATTCCAGGAAGACCTGGATCTATTTCCTGAAGGCCAAGTCAGAGGTCTTTGAGAGGTTTCGAGAGTTCAAGACTCTCGTTGAGAACCAGACAGGAAGGAAGATCCGTGTTTTGAGAACGGATAATGGGGGAGAGTACACCTCCAATGAGTTCTTGGAGTATTGTTAGACAGAGGGGATCAAGAAGGAGCACATTGTGCCTCATACTCCTCAACAGAATAGAGTGGCAGAGCGGAAGAACAAGAATATGGTAGGAGGCCATGCTATGATCAGTGATTACCACTATTCCTTTGGGTTGAGGCATACAGGACTGCAGTATACATTCAGAACAGGTGTCCCCACACATCTTTGGAGAGGAAGACACTCGAGAAAGTCTACACAGGAACTCGGCCAGATGTGAGTCACATTCACGTATTTGGGAGTGTCTACTATTGTAATGTTCATGCTAACACTAGGAAGAAGTTGGACGCATTTGGAGAGAAGGGGTTACTTGTTGGATACAGCAAGAATTCGAAGGCATACATAGTATATATACCTGCTCGCAAGAGGATCATTGTGAGCAGGGATGTCCAGTTCAATGAGGACAGGGCCTTGTGGAGATCTATGGATTTCCAGCAGAGCAACAACCAACACAGGATTCGGGGGTCAAGTTGGAGGAGCCAGAGGTATAGGTACAGTTACAGACACAGGGCACGGGTTCTAGTAGTCAGAGGGAGTCAGTTGGACAAGATCCTTCAGTCATTGACTTGGAGGATGAGCTGTAGCAGGAGACAGAGATCCAGCAGCTGCATCAAGTAGACACTAGGCCAAGGACTAAGTGATTCAGGTCCACAGTACAGGATTCCAGGCAGGTGGATCCTCCACAGAGCTCCATGAGACGGAGCAAACCACCAATGAGACTCAGTTATATGGCACTTATGACAGAGTTGATCAACTCTGAACCTTCCAGTTCCGAGGAGGCTATACAACATGATGTGTGGCAGGACGCTATGGTTGAGGAGTATGACTCAATCATGAAGAACTAGGTATGGGAGGTTGTGCCAAGACCTGAAGGTAAAAAGGTGGTGGGATCCAGATGGATCTACAAGGTAAAACATGCAGCAGACAGAAGCATAGAAAAGTATAAGGCACGCTTCATGGCTAAGGGGTTTTCATATGAGGAGGGTATTGACTATGAAGAGACCTTTGCCCCTATTGCCAAGTATTCTTCTATTCGGACCATTATCTCTATAGTAGCAGAGATGGGTTGACGAGTCCATCAGATGGACATCAAGACTGCTTTCCTCAACAAGGTGATAGAGGAGAAGGTGTATATTGAGTAGCCACAAGGGTTTGATGTGGAGAACAGGGAGACGCATGTATGCAGGCTGCATAGAGCTCTTTATGGGCTCAAGTAGGAACCTCGAGCATGGTACTCGAGGATAGACAGCTATCTATGGGGAATGGGATTTCAGCAGAGTGAGGCTGACCACAACTTGTATTTGTTGACAGGTGAGGTGCCTCTCATACTGGTCTTATATGTAGATGATCTCTTTCTTGCAGGAGATGAGAGGCTAATTGGAGACTGCAAGTCCAACCTTACAGTTGAGTTTGAGATGAAAGACCTTGGGTTGATGCATTACTTTTTGGGCTTGGAGGTTTGGCAAAGAGATGGATGCTTCTTTATTGGACAGGGGAAGTATGCAATAGAGGAGATCTTGAAGCGATTCAAGATGGAAGACTGCAAGCCTATGGCCGTACCTTTCGTTTCCAACTGAAGGAAGATTGATGCATCAGGGTCAGACAGATTTGATCATACCTTATATCGTCAGCTTATCGGATCGCTTTTGTATCTGGTCAACACTCGACCAGACATCAGCTTTGTAGTCAACTCTTTGATTCAGTTCATGGTGGACCCTCGAAGAGTGCATTGGACGGTTGCGAAGCATATACTTCTCTACATCAGAGATACAGTGGAGTATGGATTGGTTTATGAGCACAGGGGGAGTGTACAATTAGTAGGCTTCACATATGCTGACTGGGAAGTATGTGTAGAAGACCAAAAGAGTACTTCAAGTTGTTGTTTCAGCATTGGGTCAGGGGTTGTCTCTTGGTCTAGCAGGAAACAGAAGTCAGTTGCATTGAGCCCGACAGAGCCTGAGTACATGGTAGCCAGCATGGTTGCTTGTGAGGGTATGTGGCTGAGGAATTTACTTTCAAGATTGTTCGAGTGTAAGCTAGAGGCTACAGTAGTTCACTATGACAATAAGAGTGGCATCAGGCTATCTGAAAATGCAGTGTTCCATGATCGGAGCAAACACATAGACATTTGATACCACTTCTTGAGAGATTGTGTTCAGAGAGGAACCATCCGGTTAGAGTACATACAAACAGATGAGCAAGTGGCGAACATTTTCACCAAGGCACATTGCAGACACAGTTTTGTGAAGTTCAGGGATAAGTTGGGGTAGTTACAGGAATCCCTTCCTCGTTGAGAGGGAGTGTTAGAAAGTGACAACAAGGAAGGTCTTTCTGCATGCATGTGTGCTTACATGCAGAAGACTAAATCAGGAAGCCAATTATATTAATTTATTTTTCCTAAGTTTACTTTGGAAAATAAATTAAAGTGATCTAATTATTAATTGACTTTATGAAAAAGTGAAATTAGGGTTTTCGCTTAGCATTGAGGTATAAAAGAAAGATCAAATGGTGGAAAACACACACAATTACATTTCGACAGAGACGAAGGAACAAAAGTGTGAGAGAGAATTTTGGCGAAGAAGACGGAGGAGCAGTAATCCAGGAAGGCAACCCTAATTTGCAGAGGAGAGAGGCAGGAGGATTAGGCAGAGGGACCGTACAACAAGGAGGTCATACAGTCAAACAGCAGCAGGTCATACAAACCGTAGAACAAACAGTACGGATTCCGTGCATACCGTACAACAGTAGGCCGTACAGTGCAGGCCGTACAACAGCTAGTCATACAGGTGCTTTGGGAACTGTGCCCACCTTCCAGGTTTTGTCAGTGATTTTTCGTGTGATTCAATTTTGCTATACAGGGCATAAATCGAAATTTCTGATATTGTAAAAGCTCCATATTTTCTTAATAAAATATCCTCTCATACTACTGCACCGGTTTTCCCATCTTGGGTTTTGTCCGGGGGTTTATACCCAAAAAGACTGTGGCGTTTCTATTGATGTGATTGATGTTGTAAATGGTTCTCAGTTATTTATACTCTGCTGCATACTAGTAAAGAAGTTCATGTGTGTGGTTATTTCAGGAAACAATTTAAATATACTGTTTTAGTCCTAGTTTGAATCTCAAAGGAAAATTTACAGACAATACTTTTTGTGATAAAATGATGCTACAGCTACAGCCCTACATGAGAAGATAAGTACTTGGTCTCTCTGTTTATGTATACCCTCATGTGCTAAGGGTTTGATGTTCATGGTCATTTGATGTATACTTATTCTCTTGAATCTATTATAAGAAAAGTTGTTGGGTTTTTTCCCTCTGAAAGAAAGAGGGTTTTCCCAGGGCAAATCATGGTGTCTAATCTGCATGATGTGATGTGTTTATTTTCTGCTCTATTTAGTTTACTGTTGAAATTGGTTAAATGTGATATTGCTCATATGTGATTTATTATGGTTGATACTTTCATGTGTAATTATGCAAAAGAAAATTTTAAAAATTACTCTCATAATTACCAGTTTATGAAAGTAGCTAAAAATTCAACATTTGCATGCTATTTACTTCATATTTTATGGTTCAGTTTATTTTGTTGTTGAATAGTACTTTATCTTATGGTTTCATTCCTTTAAAACCTTGGATTGTATTATTGCCATCTGAGACTCGCTATTCATTTTGCCATAGATGGGGTACCATAAAACAAGATAATTTTTTAATCAATTTGTGCCTATGAGAGCTATTCTCGCCATCATTAGGGTTTAACTTTTAAGCCATAATTGTGGATTAGTAAACTCTAGGTGAATCACAGTGCAACTACATGCTTCTGGCAATGGTGAGAGCAGGTTTTGTCCTGGACTCCAATCCTTTTTTGTGCTAACAATTTGCACTTGTATCTTTAGAGTCAATATGCAATCACTTTATATCTCATTCATCTTTTCATGCTTTTGTATAAGGTACACGCACTCCAACTACTCTTCATTACACGCAAAGACTTGCTGCCAATCCTCTAAAATTTTAGTTTACAAGATAGGGGTCCATCTAAAATGTCGATTTGAATGTTCTTTCACATGATGAACTAGACCTTAAGTTTTCATCTCAAAACCCTCGTTCAACCACAAACAAACAAATCATTGAATCTGTTATGGATCTAGGCATTAGGTGCCTAATGAGTGTTAGTTTTTGTAACTGTGTTGCTTAGCAGTTGTTCTCTTGAGCATGGTGCACTCACAAATTTCAGCAGATCCGTACAGCATCGGTCTGCATGCAGCAATTTGAGCAGCAATGGTGAGGAGGTGCAGCAATGGATATGTAGACAGAAGTAAAGGAACGTGCAGGCTTCCAGCTTGCATGTGCAAGCCTTAGAGAATTCCAGCTCTAGGATTTTCTTTGACTAGAGTCTGATGTTTTGATTTTAGTTTAGTTTCTCCAGATTTAGGGAAAGCATGTGACTTAGAAAGTCTTCCAGATTTAGGGTTGAGGGAGGAGAATCAAGATATTGGGAGGGAGGATTTATTATTGAGGCCAATGCTTTAAGGAGTTGTTACTATTTTGATCTCGGGATGGTTGTAGTCAGCGAGGTGATTAACAGTGCTATTGAAATACCTTGACTTTTTTGGGAGACCTGTCAACGTGAAGTGAATGTCTTGGGGTAATTGGAGCTATCATCCGAGCTAGTGGAGGCTGATGACAGGAACGGACTTCCAAACATTTCATTATTTTGCCCAGTCTCACCACTGTTTTCTTATGCCACTAATATTTTTCGGTGTCTCTTCATTCAGCTGATTGAAGTTTTGAACACTCCTTGCCAACCTCTATACATTGCTTAATAAACACCGACGAAAAATCCCAAGACGCAAAAGTATGGATGCTGAAGCAATGCTAATACATAATTCAGCCCTTCTGGAGCAATTCAACCAAGGTCTTTCTGAATTCAATGTGCCAAACCTTTTAGCATTGGTTATTACAGAACAATCTTCAAATTTGAGTGAAGAGGCTGATGAAAGATGGCTACATGTCTGTCATCAGCGTTGCTTACTGCAGTTAGAAGGTGACAAATTTGTTAGACAGTGCCCATGCTTGCCCAAAAAAGGAAATGATGCTCCTTCAAATCTTAAAACTTCTAAAACTGTCAAGATACTCCCTTCACTAGGTGCTTCGATACCCCAGAATGTGTCCTTAACATTTAAACTAGGAGGCTGGCTGCCAATGGCTAACCCCAAATCTGATTTACAATAACTGGAAACTGCTACTGGAGACAAACCTATGAGAGATCATACAAGCACCTGGATTAAAACGCCCAGGTGGTAATTCTGCAATCCTTTGACCAGATTTCATATAGGCTTTGTGTTGCTGCAAATAGAATCAGTACCTTGCTGTATGTGCAAGTACAACAGACTTCAAAATAAGAACAGGCTTCAGAAATGTTTACAACTGCCGATCAATGCCCCAAAACTCTGGGGTGCCATAACTAAGAGATCGACACATTCATCATCAAGCCCCTCAACAGTGCCCAGGAATACTGCATCTTTCAAAATACAGACCAGCCTCATGATCAATCTTCTTGCCATGCCGTTGAAAATATCCCCTTTTGGTCATAAAAGAACCCAGAACATACAGCAATTCATCATCCAAGGTAGAGTCAATAAATCTGCTTCTTGTAGTTTGCAAGATAAAGATGAAAATACAACAGAAAATGATCCATATCAGCCACAGTGCTTCTTTCTGAGGATATATTTCAAAGAACTTTGGGCCCCTAAATGAAGTTCTTCTGGATTCACCACTCCAAACCCTGGTGAACACCCTATGCGAAAAGGACGGTAACACTTTCTATTGCCTGGCAACGTATTACAAAGATCCAAAATGTGTCTAATAACAAAACATAGACTGTATGCCCACTAACTTTCCGCATTCATGCTCACTGCAACCAAGTACCCTTCCCCCTAGTTTTGGTACAGCTATATTAGTAATAGTAGTACAAAGGTCTGATATGTGCTTTCTAGTCTTTTACAAAGTTTCAACACATGTCTAATACCAAAACATAGACTGTATGGCCACTAACATTCCTCATGATTCATGCTCTCTGCAACTAAGTACCCTTCCCCTTAGTTTTGGTAGAGATATATTAATAGTACAAAGGTCTGATATGTGCTTTCTATTGTCTGGCAACGTTTTACAAAGTTTCATCACATGTATAATACCAAAACATAGTCTATATGGCCACTAACTTTCCTCATGATTCATGCTCTCCACAACCGAGTACCCTTCCCCCTAGTTTCGGCAGAGCCATATCACTTGCAGAATGATATTCAATGCTAAAGAGTTTCGTTTTAGAGTTCAGATCACAGGGTACTGCGTTTTAATTTTAACTTCAACAGAAAATTTACTTTTGGTTTTAAGATTTCTAAATTTTCTTTATTGTATATATATCTGACACACCTTCATTGGATGAGTGTAATAACAGAACTGCTGGGAGAACAACTTTACAGGTTTTTGTTTTTGTTTAGGTTTTGACGCTCATAAAGAGAAACTCTGAGTGCTTCAAAGCATATATCAATGTATATTTTGCATTTCTACTTGAAATAAAAAACTATGCGATTTTTATCTTGGAAACAAAAATGTGATGCACCCTCCCCCTCACCCACACACACTTGTCCCTGAATCCCCACCCATGAACCCTGGTTACTTAGATTATTATCTTCAAATAGATACAATATTTTTGTTTTGAGTGATGTCTCTTTATCCTAAATGAGTTAGGACCAACAAAGTAGTGTTAAACAACACACTGTTATTTCCATGGCACAGTAAGAGCTAGAAAAGCAGTGCTGATGTGGCACATCGCTGTCCTTGAGATGAGAGTATCTCCCTAGCCACAACACCCTTGACAAAGGTGTCCCATGGCTTAGAAAAGCCATTGAGGGCTATCCGAACTAGCTCCTCATTCTCTGTCTTAGATCCAACTGCTCCAAGCTCGTCTCTGATCTGTGTGAGCCTTGTGAAATAAGGCACCACTCCTTCTCCCTTGGCTGCACATCCTCTCTTGCAGCACCATCTTTTGGTTTTCGTTCTTGCTTTGATAGAGACCTTCCAAAGCCTTCCACATATCCAATGCGGTCTTCTTCCCGGAAAGGTGAGGGACTATATGGTCCTTCACTCCATCGATGATAATCAACATGGCTCTAGAATCTATCTTCTTCCAAGCTACCAAATCTATCAGATCAATGGGCGCAACCTTCGTGGAATCAATGTGCTCCTCTACATCACTGACATCCAGGATCCTTGTGATTCTTTCTTTCAATGTAGGAGAGTTCTGAGCCCCCTGGAGTCTATCCTCAACTCTCAACTGCACAGCCACACTGAAGTGTACCGGTTAAACCCTAGATCTGCAATCTAAGTTTGTGTCTTCAATAGATGTGCCCCTAATGTACCTGTCAAACCCTAGATATGTAATTTTCCTTTAAAGTTCAATCCAGGGCTAAATAGTATATTTAATTTGTTACTAGAAAACCACACATGAACTTCTTTACTAGTATTGCAGCGGAATATAAAAACTGAGAAACATTCACAACATCACATCATAATATAGACACTATTATTTTGGGTATGGAAACCCTCAGAAAAACCCAAGATGGGAAAACCGGTGCAGCAGTCAAATATGAATTTTATTATTGAGAAAATATGGAACTTTTAGAACTAGCAGAATATTCACCGAACCTGGCAAATGTGAACCTCTGCAGAAACACTGGATAAGTCTAACAACTAGGCACACACTCAGCGGAATAGTACGGCCCATGCATCGGCAATACGGCCTCCTCTACGCAACTATACGGTTGTACGGTTTCCCTCTGTCAAATGGTACAGCCTTCTCTCAGCCTGGAACCCCCGGTGACTTTGTCAGGTAACTATTCCTCCATCTTCTCAGCAAAATCCTCCATCTCACTTTCCCTGTCTGTCTGTATCATGTCTGTGTGTGTCCTCCCCATCAAATCTTCTTTTAACTGTAAATTTCCTTTAAGATTCAAACTAGGGCTAAACACAGTATATTTAAATTGTTTACTGAAATAACCACACACATGAACTTCTTTACTAGTATGCAGCAAAATATAAATAACTGAGAACCATTTACAACATCAATCACATCAATAGAAACAACACAATCTTTTTGGGTATAAACCCCCAGACAAAACCCAAGATGGGAAAACCGGTGCAGCAGTATGAGAGGATATTTTATTAAGAAAATATGGAGCTTTTACAATATCAGAAATTTTGATTTATGCCCTAGATAGCAAAATCGAATCACGCCAAAAATCACTGAGAAAAACCTGGAAGGTGGGCACGGTTCCCAAAGCAGCTGTACAGCTAGTTTTTGTACGTCCTGCTGCTATACGAAATCTGTACGGTTGTACGGTCCCTCTGCCTAATCCTCCTATCTTTCTCCTCTGCAAATTAGGGTTTCCTTCCTGGATTATTGCTCCTCCGTCTTCTTCGCCAAAATTCTCTCTCTCACACTTCTTTTCCTCCGTCTCTGTTGGAATGCAATTGTGTGTGTTTTCCACCAATTGATCTTTCTTTTATACCTCAATGCGAAGGAAAAACCCTAATTTCATTTTTTCATAAAGTCAATTAATAATTAGATCGCTTTAATTTATTTTCCAAAGTAAATTAAATACAATTGGCCTCCTGATTTAAGTCTTCTTCATGTAAGGACACATGCATGCAAAAAGACCTTCCTTGTTGTCACTTTCTAACACTCCCTCTCAACGAGGAAGGGATTCTGTAACAACCCCAACTTATCCCTGAACTTCACAAAACTGTGTCTGCAAAGTGCCTTGGTGAAAATGTTCGCCACCTGCTCATCTGTTTGTATGTACTCTAACCGGATGGTTCCTCTCTTAACACAATCTCTCAAGAAGTGGTACCAAATGTCAATGTGTCTGCTCCGATCATGGAACACTAAATTTTCATATAGCCCGATGCCACTCTAATTGTCACGATGAACTACTGTAGCCTCTAGCTCACACTCAAACAACCCTGAAAGTAACTTCCTCAGCCACATACCCTCACAAGCAACCATTCTGGCTGCCATGTACTCGGCCTCTGCCGAGCTCAATGCAACTGACTTTTGCTTCCTACTGAACCAAGAGATAACCCTTGACCCAATGCTAAAACAACAACCTGAAGTACTCTTCCGGTCCTCTACACATCCTGCCCAGTCAGCATCTGTGAAGCCTGCGAGCTGTACACTCCCCCTACGCTCATAAACCAACCCATACTCCATTGTACCTCTGATGTAGCGAAGTATGTGCTTCGCAGCCGTCCAATGCACTCTCTAAGGGTCAACCATGAACTGACTCAAAGAGTTGACTGCAAAGTTGATATCTAGCCCAGTGTTGACCAGATACATAAGCGATCCGATAAGCTAACGATACAAGGTAGGATCAAATCCGTCTGACCCTAATGCATCAAGCTTCCTCCAGTTGGAAACTAGAGGTGTGGCCATAGGCTTGCAGTCTTCCATCTTGAATCTCTTCAAGATCTCTACTGCATACTTCCCCTGTCCAATGAAGAAGCATCCATCTCTCTACCAAACAACCAAGCCCAGAAAGTAATGCATCAACCCAAGGTCTTTCATCTCAAACTCAACTGCAAGGTTGGACTTGCAGTCTCCAATTAGCCTCTCATATCCTTTAAGAAAGAGATCATCTACCTATGTTGCAGGGGTACCCGTCCTCAGAGGTTGGGTTCACGTCCTCGTCCTCAATACAGTCCCTAAGTCCCAGAAACCAGGTCAGGCACTTCATAGACGTCCGCCGAAGTCCTCGAGTATCAAGTATTTTGGCCAAAAAACAGGGATCTTTGCTCATTTTGGGGACTCCGTCCCCCGATTTTGGGGACTTCGGGGAAACTCTGGTATGTGAAAAAAAAATTATAAAAAAATTACCTTTACGAAGTGGGACGGGGTAGGCGTGGGTCTCCCTACCCTTTAAGACCCCCCGAGCCTGTCCACTTCTCCCAATGCAGAGTTGTTGGAGCCCGCGAGAGGAGAGCTTACTGCGCAAAGGAGAGGATACAAGCAGAGGAGGAAAGACAAGCTTAGGTTGTCTTAGACTTAAAAGGTTTGTGCTTTTAAGTTAATGACATGGCACTATCTAGCTTGGAGGGGGTGGTATCTATTCTTAGACTGTTTCTTCTAGAAGACTGACTTATTCTTTTATGACTCTGGATCTTTTCATTGGATTTCTTGGCATAGTTTGTGTTTATTGTTGATCCTTTGTGCTTGTTCCAATGTTGTTGCACAGACCGTATTCTTTGTCCTTCATGAATGATAGAAAACCTACTTCATTGATGTTTGTGCACACTGCAGACGTTTCTATGCATATGCATATTTCTAATTTTGAAAAACCAAAAGCTTTAACAACTATTGTCATGTTTAAACTTAAGGTTCATATGTAATTACCACTTTATATCAATGATTTATGAACTTTGAAGCAATGTGCATGTTAATTCAAATTGTACTTGTTACTTATTGAAATTGAATACCAGTGAAAAATAAATTGATTTAATTTTTTATTATATACATATTATACAGTACCCCTGACGCACCCAAGTCCCCTGTTTCAAAAAGTGGCATCCCCGTCCCCGTACCCAAGCTTCCTGGCAACTTAGTCATCTACATATAAGACCAGTATGAGAGGCACCTCACCTGTCAAGAAATACAAGTTGTGGTAAGCCTCACTCCGTTGAAATCTCATCTCTCGTAGATAGTTGTCTATCCTCGAGTACCATGCTCGAGGTGCCTGATTGAGCCCATAAAGAACTCTATGCAGCCTGCATACATGCGTCTCCCTGTTCTCCACATCAAACCCTTTTGGTTGCTCAATATACACCTTCTCCTCTATCACTCTGTTGAGGAAAGCAGTCTTGACGTCCATCTGATGGACTCGCCAACCCATCTCTGCTGCTACAGAGATAATGGTCCGAATAGAAGAATACCTAGCAACTGGGGCGAAGGTCTCCTCATAGTCAATACCCTCCTTCTGTGAAAACCCCTTAGCCATGAAGCGTGCCTTATACTTTTCTACGCTTCTGTCTGCTGTATGTTTTACCTTATAGATCCATCTGGATCCCACCACCTTTTTACCTTTAGGTCTTTGCACAACCTCCCGTACCTGGTTCTTCATGATTAAGTCATACTCCTCAACCATGGCCTCCTGCCACACATCATGTTGTGCAGCCTCCTCGAAACTAGAAGGTTCAGAGTTGATCAATTCTGTCATCAGTGACATATAACTGAGTCTAATTAGTGGTTTGCTCTGTCTCATGGAGCTCTGTGGAGGATCCACCTACCTGGAATCCTGTACTGTGGATCTGAACCACTTAGACGTTGGCCTAGTGTCTACCTGTTGCAGCTGTTGGATCTCCATCTCCTATTGTACCTCATCCTCTTAGTCAATGACTAAAGGATCTTGTCCACCTGACTCGCTCTAACTATCAGAACCTGTGCCATGTATCTGTACCTGTACCTATACCTCTGGCTCCTCCAACTTAACCCCTGAATCCTGTACTGGTTGTTGCTCTGTTGGTAAGTCCATAGATCTCTGCAAGGCCCTGTCCTCATCGAACAAGTCATCCCTACTCACAATGATCCTCTTGCGAGCAGGTATATATACTCTGTATGCCTTCAAAGTCTCGTTGTATCCAACAAGTAACCCCTTCTCTCCAGAACGGTCCAGCTTCTTCCTACTGTCAGCATGAACATGAAAATAGCAGATACTCCCAAATATGCGAATGTGACTCACATCTGGCCGAGTGCCTGTGAAGACTTCCTTGAGTGTCTTCCTCCCCAAAGCTGTGTGGGGACACCTGTTTTGAACAGTGTTTTAAAAACCAGCCGAGTCCGAGTCTGAGTTGGCCGAGTTGGCCGAGTTGACCCCTGGCCGAGCTGACTCGGCCTGCAACTCGGCTCGGGTGGCCGATTTTATACTTAGTCGACCGAGTTGGGTCCGAGTCGGCCGAGTTAGGGTCCGAGTTGGCCGAGTTGGCCAAGTTGACTGAGTTGCAACCCGAGTCAGCCGAGTCAGCTGTGGTAGACACCCACAAGAATGCAGACTCCAAAATAACATGTTTATTTTTTATTTTTTAAATTTTT
Source organism: Pseudotsuga menziesii (assembly GCA_001517045.1). Lineage (NCBI taxonomy): Eukaryota > Viridiplantae > Streptophyta > Pinopsida > Pinales > Pinaceae > Pseudotsuga > Pseudotsuga menziesii. The sequence goes on from LPNX010955709.1 coordinate 499,219, forward strand.
TTTATTCTAACCATAACCTGAGGCCATAAGATAACCCCCTGCCTTTCTATTTGCCTCACACTTCTGCTGTAAGATGTTTGTGAGCATTTGGCATTATTGTTGTTTGGATTCATGGAGGCTTAGAGGAGCGACCAACAGTGAAGAACAATCAACATGATTGCAGGAGTTGGACTGTTGGAGACCGGTTTTCTGTTACCTAGATGTATGTTAGCTTCCAGCTAGCCATTGTTTCTTTTTTCTCATTAAATTGACAAATATCAGTCTTCTTTTCTATTGTTTGCTACCAAAATAATAAGATTTTTTTCTTTTTTCTTTTCATGTTTAGACTTGCTTTGCATTTAGATTCTAGATTGGCCCCAAAACGAAAAGATCAGGCATGGATCTATGTTGATGTCATTGAAGGGAAAAAGTATTGCAAGTGTTGCAAGACATGGATTAAAGGAGGGGGCATTAATAGATTTAAACAACAGTTGGCTGTTGTTAGAGGAAATATTGCCCCATGGGAAGCTGATTTAGAGTTTATTGGTGAGATTATGTTCAAGTTGCAACAACAGTTTGATGAATTTGAAGAGAAGGCTAAACAAAAAGAGATGTATGATCATTGACATATGATGTAGTGGCATCATAGCATGTTGTTTTTTGGACTCCACAAGCCATTTAGGCCTCATTGATTATGTTTTTTGTTCTAGATATGTATTGCACAGTACACTCAATGCCATTTTGATATATTCACACTTATATGGTTTATGCATGAGTAGACGTTGGATATTTTGTCTCTAATGCTTTGCAAGCATGGATTAAAATCTTTAAAATATTATTTTTCTTTAAAATTATTATTTTATGTATTTTTTGAGTAATCCGAGTCATTAAATTCAAATCAGCCGAGTCATTACCGATTCCGAATCCGAGTCCGAGTTGACCCGTGACCGATTCCGAGTCCGAGTCCGAGTTTTAAAACATTGTTTTTGAATGTATATTGCATCCCTGTAAGCCTCGGCCCAAAGGAATAGTGGTAATCCATGATCAAATAGCATGGCCTTGGATGCTCCTACCATATGTTCTTCCACTCTGGCACTCCATTTTGTTGAGGGGTATGAGGCACAATGTGCTCCTTCTTGATCCCCTCTACAGAACAATACTCCAAGAACTCATTGGAGGTGTACTCTCCCCATTATCCGTTCTCAAAACACGAATCTTCCTTCCTTTCTGGTTCTTAGCGAGAGTCTTGAACTCCTGAAACCTCTCAAAGACCTCTAACTTGGCCTTCAGGAAATATATTCAGGTCTTCCTGGAATAGTCATCAATAAAGGTCACGCAATAACTATAACCACTGGAAGAATGGAAACTCAAAGGCCCACAAACATCCAAATGCACTAAGTCCAAGGGCTCCTTAGACTTGTGCTCACTCCATGGGAAAGGATTCCTGATGCTCTTCCCCAAAGCACAACCCTTGCAGTGATTATGCTTCTCCTCCTGTACCTGAGGAACTCCAATGACTGCCTGTCTCAAGTGCTTCAGTGCTCCATCGTGTAAATATGCCATCCTCCTATGCCACAACTCACCCTGACTGCTCCCGCTGCTAACTAGAGACTTTGCATGCTCAAAGTGTAGTCTATACACTTTCCCACTCCTGGTTCCAATCACCCGATCTAAGTTCCTATCTGACCCCTTGGGCCTGATATACACTATGGTCTCGGAATTTCAACTGAAATCCCTTGTCCTCCAGAGTGGAGACTGATATGAGGTTCTTGGTCAACCCCAAAACATATAACACATCATCAAAACTAAGGGGTTTGCCAAACTCCCTCTGAAATGAAAAAGTGCCAACTCCTTGTGCCTGATACCGCGCATCATCACCCAGCTCAACGTGGATACCTGTTCCACCCTCCTGCAAGTCCTTGAAGAATCTCCTCTGTCCATTCATATGACTAGATCCACTGTCGATGTACCAAATACTGCTACCTGTGGTGCTTGCCATGCAAGCTATCAAGCAAAGCTCCTCATCGAAGTTCTTGCTGAAATCCTCCAACTTTGCAAATTCAGCCATCTGAGTGTTGCTCTTCTTCTTCCTGTCTGGGCATTGGGAGGCAAAGTGTTCCTGCTTGTGGTAGATAAAAACACTTGACTTTTGACATGTCAAGATTCTTCTTACCACCCTTCTTCCTCTTTGCCTTAGCCTTGCTCTTCCCTGTCAGTGCTAGAGCCTCCTCATCCACAATCTGTGGGGCACTGCTAGATGAGCCTGATCCTTGACCCATGCGGGTCTCCTCCTACACAAAGTCATCCCATAGTCTCTGCCAATCAGGGAGCTTCTCCCTAGCCAAAAAAACTTTGACAAAGGTGTCCCATGGCTTAGAGAAGTCATTGAGGGTTATCCAAACTAGCTCCTCATCCTCAGTCTTAGAGCCAACAGCTCCAAGCTCATCCCTAATCTGTGTGAGCCTTGTGAGATAAGGCACCACTCCTTTTCCCTTAGCGATCTTGGTGTTGCGCATCCTCTCTTGTTGCACCATCTTCCGATTTTCATTCTTGCTCTGGTACAAAATTTCCAAAACCGTCCACATCTCTGATGTGGTCTTCTTTTCGGAAAGGTGAGGGACTATGTGGTCCTTCACCCCATCCAAGATGATCAACATGGCTCTGGAATCAATCTTCTTCCAAGCTATCAAATCTGTCGGTTCTATGGGTGCAACTCTTGTGGAGTCAATGTGCTCCTCTGCATCAGTGACATCCAGGATCCTTGTGATCCTTTCTTTCCATGTAGGAAAGTTTTGAACACCCTGGAGTCTATCCTCAACTCTCAACTGCATGGCCATACTGAAGTGTACCTGTCAAACCCTAGATCTGCAATCTAGGTTTGTGTCTTCAAATAGATATGCCCCTGATCTATCACTATTGCTGCGAATCTCTCAGAATTAGCTCACCAGAGCTCTGATACCATGTAAATTTTCCTTTGAGATTCAAACTAGGGCTAAAATAGTATATTTAAGTTGTTTATTGAAATAACCACACACACGAACTTCTTTACTAGTATGCAGCGGAATATAAATAACTAAGAACCATTTACAACATCAATCACACCAATAGAAACGACACAGTCTTTTTGGGTATAAACCCCCGAACAAAACCCAAGATGGGAAAACCGATGCAACAGTATGAGAGGATATTTTATTAAGAAAATATGGAGCTTTTACAATATCAGAAATTTTGATTTGTGCCATAGATAGCAAAATCGAATCACACCAAAAATCACTGAGAAAAACTTGGAAGGTGGGCACGGTTCCCAAAGCAGTTGTACGGCCTGCATTGTACGACCTACTGTTGTACTGTCAATACGGAATCCGTATGGCCTGCTGTACGGATCCGTATGGCTGTACGAGCTGCTTGCTGTACAGCTATACGGCCTCCTTGTTGTACGGTCCCTCTGCCTGATCCTCCTGTCTCTCTCCTCTGTAAATTAGGGCTACCTTCCTGGATTACTACCCCTCCGTCTTCTTCACCAAAATTCTCTCTCTCGCACTTATTTTCCTCCGTCTCTGTCGGAATGCAATTTTGTGTCCTCCACACCAATTGATCTTTCTTTCATAAAGTCAATTAATAATTATATCACTTTAATCTAATTTTCCTAAGTTCTTTCATAAAGTCAATTAATAATTATATCACTTTAATTTATTTTCCAAAGTAAACTTAGGAAAATTAGATTAAATACAATTGGCTTCTTGATTTAAGTCTTCTAAATGCAAGGACACATGCATGCAGAAAGACCTTTCTTGTTGTCACTTTCTAACATTAACTTTATTGGCTAAGCAAAAACCCTAACCCTCACTATGGATCTATGGATGAGATCCTTCGGTGAGAATTAATGGCCAAGATTAGATTAGCCATTACTTAAATATTTCACTTTTCACTTTATAAAAGTGATTCCATTAAAGTCAAAATCAAATTAGAATAATTAAAGTATTTTCCAAGTCAAAACTTAAGAAAATCACTTTAATAGATTTGGCTTCCAGTTTAATGTCTCTCTAGCATGCAAGGATACATGCAATGCTAGAAGACCTTCCTTGTTGTTGCTTTCTAACAGATTTGTCATTAAAACTCGCATGATAATGTTGCCTCAATGACTGTAATATGTCACATACAGTGTTGCACTTAAATACAGGTGTATTTCTAACACGGTAAACAGTTGGTTTGTATGACACATACTCAAACTAGCGGTGCATTTGACATCTGGAAAAAGAAAGTTGCCACATTAATTGATATATACTGCCATACTTGTGCATACACTGTCGTTTGGTAATAGTTTGTCGCACATGATTGGCTTTGGTTGATGTATTACTAGTAGTTCCTATATATATTTCAATCGTGTTTGGTTTAGTTGCGATAGCCATTTCTAGTATACTTTATATACACACATAACACAATACCCTATGATTTGACTCCATAAGGCACTGATCACTGACAATCCTCGAAGGAAGATATATTTTTGTGTCTTGGTGTCTTTTCATAGTCGTAATAGGGCTCTCCCCTAGGAGGCTTAGGCTTCCGAAGCAATTGGGAGAAGTTGACTAAGGTGACATTGGTCACTTCATCCTCACATGCTTACTGGTGGTTTTGACTGCCATTTCAATCGGTAACATAGCCAATCTAGTAGGGTGGTGGTGTCACATCCCTCTTACCCCCCACGTCTTATTTTTTGCATTTGTCAATTTTTGCATATAATCCCGCATGCTAACTCTATACTAATTCCTAACTTAGATTAGACCACACTTCCTTTGGTGTTCTAAAATTAACCTAGATTTTTTAGTCTTCTTTGTTTTCCATTTCTACATAAATATTACTACATGCTAGTCCATTATGCTCATTTATTTATGTTTGTAATCTTCCAATTGATTTCATCTAATGATTAATTATAAAACACTCCACATTGACTGAACTCAAAACCAACCTTCACTAAACACGGATTCCGACGTCTATAAACATCCATAGAATTGTCATTTCATGGGCAAATTCTACAGTTGAGGGACCATACTAGATAGTGACCATTGGGAGCCGTCAGGCTATACCATCGTTTGGTGTACTGCGTTGGGCATTCCCTGCGGCTCCGATCTAGTCTCCTCATCGCGTAGTACCACACTTGACAAACAGACTCGTTTCCATGTACCTTGCGTATATCAAAAACTTCCCTTTTCCCTTAATAATCCACAAGTAACAAACAATCGATCCCTACATCAAGCAGGTTCACAATTCGGCAATCATCCATTGAACATGCAAGTCAATCCTCGCTCCAATGAGTTCACAATTTGACTTTGCTTCTGCTTTCTAGTTATTAGATAACTTTCCTTTTTGTTGGTAAACTAATCTCTTAGTTTAACTTGCAAGTATTTCTTGTGTTGCAATCGTATCCTTTTTCTGTTCAATGGTTAAAGCATTGATCTCTATGAGATGCATGTTGAAGCTTTTATCTACTTAGTAATTGCTTCTTTGTTTTACTTGTTAGATATACTGCTAGATTAATTTCCTAGTTTCTCTAAAATTAACTCCCAAGTCACTTTTTCCAAAGCGACCCTCCTTAGATTTCTTAGGGTCTACCTCCCTTCGCTTTTGTTTAAGAGTTAGCCTAAACAGGAGGAGTTGAATGTTGTTGTGACAGTTGCACCCGACTCATTGACTTGCCCCCAAGGCTGCTCTCAATGAGTTGAGAATTTTCTAGCATTCAAGAAAATCTCACTTGTAGATTTTTCTTGGGCTGCTTTGTGAAATTGGGTGGAAGAGAAGTGAAATATTGCTGCTGTAAATTCATATTTCAGATTCAGCCCTAAGGTTGAAAGTTCACAGGAAATAGATCTGGGAAACCTCAAGGTCGAGGTGAAATCTGAATTTGCAATAGAAGTCAGATTCTTGAACTTTCAACACGTGAACCACAAGTGCAGGTTCGCCAGGGGTGGGGAGGGGCTCTCATGCTACACAGAAAAACAATTAGGAAACTACACTGATAAAAATTCTTGGGAGGGATGATAATTTGGGAGTAAAATAGCTTTCAATGATTACTTACAGATAAAGGTAAACGAGAAGAAATGCACTGGATAAGATATTGGATGAAATATAGAAGAAACCATGTTAATCAACTAATACTAACAAGGTCTTAGAACAAGTCTGTTTTTAGTAACAACAAATTGGCAATCGTGTAGATTGACAACAGTTGAAACAACCATTATAGCTTGATGGATGAATAATGAAAGCAATGAAAATTTAAGATAATGGGCAGCACACGGAAGATTGTGGCATCTCTGCAAGTGATGTAGAGGGATTTGATGGTTTCATAATTAGTAAGATAATCTTCCAAAATAACACAAGTTATTCAGCTCTCCAATAACATGCTAAAAAATGGATATATTAAAGAGACAAGAAATACTCAAAAAGGCCCAAGAGTCCAGACAATATAATTGAAATATTATAATCTTGCAATCAAATATTTGATGTCAGTTATGAAACTATGATTATTATGGCCCTTTCAAAAAGTGAAACCTTGCTTAATTATTTCACTATTATGTTTCAATACTGTTAACAGATCACCAAATGCAATAGTGTCATGTATAGTGAGAGGAAAATGATGTTTGATATGCTGGAATTGTAGATTCAGGAAGAAATAACAATTTAGAAACAGATGAATTTTATATAAGGAGCAATAAAGATGCAACTACTTCCTAAAGGTAATGCCCTATTGAAATGCATCAAAATCAAGTTTGTTGATACATAATTTCTTTAAGTACCCAAACTTGGCAGAAAACAAACCTGATACATCAGATACTGGGCCTGGTATTTTGCATATGAAATCTCCCCAGGGTGTAACTTGTGTAATATAGGCCCAAGTTCATCCTCAGTCAAGAATCTAGCAATGATGTACACAACTTTTTCTATTAAATGTGGAACTCTGTCATTTAGGTGATGAGTATCACAATATATTTTTGTAAAAATATTTTTGTACAGCCGCCAGAAATATACCCGTCCTTGTTCATGTCTAGTTCATCAAATCTTTCTTGAGAAGATGGTACATGTCCAGTGCTGTTTGTAGACCTGGTTTCATATTCATCATACTGTTTAACGAGTTCATATGCCCCATGATCAAATTCGGCAAAGTTGAGTTTACCATCTTTATCTTGATCCCGTTCTCTGCAGGAAATTTAAGTAGAGTCTTATTGACAAATAGCACATCAAGAGCTGATATATCAATTGTGCATACATAATTAGCACTGCCTCTCACAAGCAACTTGCCTAATTCTTTCTTTGCACATCCAGTGAAGTAGCTTCTCATTCTTACTATCTCCAGGATGCAGAAAGCTACAATGAACATGAAGCAAAGTTAGTAAAGGTTTAAAAATTAATGAATTTATCGCAATTGAACATGGCAAATGTTGATATGCAAGGTTATGGAAAGCCATAAGCATTGAGGAAAATTTTGCCAAGTTGAGAATAAAGCAATTTATGTGGGAAATGTTTGCATAAAATAATAACTTGTAAAACTCAGTGCAATTCAAAGCTCCATCTCCATCCTCATCTGCACAATTAAATTGTTCCCTCCACCAGCCAGGTTCGCCATGCTCCGTGCTATTATTAGCTGTTCCATGGTACAAAGAGAACCAAGCACATATTAATGAAAAGTTGATAATTCATTAGATCATACTCAACAGCAATAAATTACAACCTCAAAATCTCCCACAAATGTCAGGTATCAGAACCTTAAATAATGCATGAGATGTTGCATTTCAAAGTCATCTCTATCTAAACTAATGTTTCCAAACCCATTTACAGTTCATGTTATAATTAAAATCGAAATCGATATTCTTATTAATGTCCACTAAAGACCAAAGTAGGTCAAAGGGGCTAGTGATTACAGCCAGCAATAATAGCCAAACCAAAATAGAGGGGTTGTAATATCCCAACTAACATTCTACCCTTGTTTTGATAATACGTTTGTGGTTTATGTGTTTCTGGTGTGTTTGAGATATAATAAAATTTGCATGCAAACTAAGTGCCATGCCAAAAAGCCCTAAAATGTAGTAGATCTAGAGATAAAATAGAAAATATGACTCAGCTAGATTTGAGGAACATACCAATAATTATAGCTGTGTAGACTCTTCAATATACAAAAGACATGCATACAATGCATCCACCCGATATCCAAAAGCGTGATGCTAGCTCAAATATAATGCCCATGCAGCAGTAAAAACATCCTTCTTTGTATATAAAAATGCTCGGAACAGCTTCAATATTTGACCGTTGATGTTGGATCTTTCTAGGACTAGTGGTATGGCCTATCTAAAGAGATTGGATGATACATGCAGAAGGTTTGCTCTCTCTAAGACCAATAGCGAATTGATTTTCCTGTGAAGGATGACGCCCTTGCTTCTTGCAGTTTTGGCTTGTAACTTCTATGGATGAATAGCAAATGGCCCAATGATCTCCCAGTATAATAATATGACCCCTCTGGTGATGATGGTGGAAGCATGCAGAAAAAATAAGAAGTCTTTGGACCTCTGCAAATTGTTCCCTGAATTTCAATGCGCCCCCATTAGTAGAAACGTGATCCCTATGAACCTGTCTTCCTAGGTGTGTTGAAGCTCTAAAGAATGATAAATGCTTGAGATGCTGATGATAGATCTGAGTGATCTATCCAGAAAGTGATTAGGGTAGATATATTTCATTGTCGAAAACACTTGCTAGCTGAAGACTCCCGTCTCCAACCCCAACTTCTTGTTGCGGCTACTGCTGTTGTTGTTGCTCTCGAAACCAAACTCAAAGATAATAATGATCATAGATGTATTTTTGGTTCAACTAACCTTCTTATATGGCTTTTAGGGTTAGCATGTAACTTTTAAGGTTTGCATGTCACTTTTAGGGTTTGCACTTTACTTTTTGCATGCATGCAATTCTAATTGCTCGTTGTAAGCCTAAAGAAATAAGGCCTGCATGCTCTGCATGCTTTATGATATTAACTCTGATGGCCCTCTTTACTATACTGATGACTTAATAATACTGAATAAGTGTTTTGATCTGCTCCTGGTATTAAATGTCCTCTGTCAATTCCCTTTTCCTTAATACCCGCTCGAACCTATGGGAATTAAATAGGTTAACGGGTGTTTATAATGCTTATGTAGAAGAGGACATTATAATCCTCCCCACTCGAAATTGCTTGTCCTCGAGCAATCTCCGACCAATATACCAAATCATCTGTCGTTGTCTCTTCTTGTCCATTTGTATCAACCAGCTTATTCTACTGCTGGGTGGTTCTTCTTTTTCTTCGAATTTATGTTTCTTCTCTCTGATGTTCTGTATTCCCTCCTTGTATCTTCTTGGATACCTGTGAGGATTGAACATCCTATATTTGGCTCTTCATCTTAATCCCCTAGTGCGCATCGTACTTTTGTCTGGAGGTATACTCGAAAATCTCTTTTTATACCACTGGTCCTTCCTTGAAGTCTTATGTGTTGGATTTAGCCATATTTTTGTGCGAGTCTTGTCCTCATGCCTGAATATGGTGGTCATTCCCTTTGTTGTAGCTAACCCTGAAGTTTCATTGGGCATTCCCCTTAGGACTACCATTTTCCCATCTGGTGCCAGGAACTCCATCTCTAATGTTTGGTAATTTGTTGAGTATTTCTCAATTGAGTACAACCATTGTACTCCCAAAACAATGCTCATGTCTGGCGCATCTACCACATAAAATTCATCGACCAATGTATAATTCCCAAGTTGTACCTGTAACTGAGGTATCCTCTGTGTGCATTTCATCCTGTGATTTCCAGCCATGACAACGATAAAGCCCTCAAAGTCCTCGGTGGGAAATCTTTTCCTCTCTACCCAAGACGCATCTATAAAGTTGTGGGTAGCCCAACCATCAATCAAAGTGATGGCACGTTGTCCCTGGATACTTCCCCTAATCCTGATAGTATGGAAGGTTGTGACTCCTGTGACGGTAGCAATAGTTGTTCTTTGTGGCAAATGTTCCAACTCTGTACTATGTAGTTCTCCATCCTGTTTTTGTTCCAATTCATATTCCTCACTACTATATGAAAGTACTTCAATGAGATGTACCTTCCCTTTACCCATACATATGTGGTCGGGTACCCAAGGTTCTTTGCAATTGAAACATAAGTTCTTCCTTCTCAAATCTCATCGTGTGTCCTCGTTCAACCATTCCTTCTATGGGATTGTCTTTTCCTTGTTTTCCAGAAGATTGGTAGATTTTTGTGGAGGATTGTTTTTAGGCACCGAATCTTGTAGGTCCCGAGTCCTATTGATAGCATCTTGCAGAGTAATTTTCTTGTGAGCCTTCACCCATCCACGGAATGGATCAGATAGTGCCTCCGTAAATAGCATAATCAATCGACTCTCTCACATGTCAGATATCATAACTACAACTCTCTGGAATTCAGATATGAAGATCTTTGCATTGCATGTCTGCTTGAACTGAGCAAGATCCCTGAAATGAATCTCTGGGTCCTTCTTATCAAAGCACTCCATGACCTCTGTGTGAACTCACTGTAGAAAGAGATAGTGTTGTGACCCAATGTCACAAGTCCATGGTACCACCACTCATGTGCCTCCCCGTCTAAATGTAAAGTAGCCAACTTGATTGCATCTATCTTCATTATGGGGTTAAGTTGGAAGTAGGTGTCAAACTTCTATACCCAAATTATGGCTGAACAATTGGATGTCCCATCAAAGTTGGGGATAGTTAGTTTCCCCAGTGTGCGTTGTAACTCAAAGTTCTGATTGAATGCTCTACTAAACCCTCTTGGCCTGTTCCTGCTTTTCATATTGCAAAAATCTGAGAAATTCATGGCTGAGTGAAAGTCATCTCCAAGTGCCCTGTACTCTTCTAGATAGGCCCTAAATGGCTCCTCCGGCTCTGCAGATATAATCGGTCCTGCGGTGGGATTCTCCAGAAAGTGAGGCATGGTAGGTCTGGAAGGCTTATTGTATATGTGAGGAGTGTTCTGCATATTAGTGTACACATGTTTCCCACTACTACTGGTGGATCCTCTATCTCCTAGTGAAATCGGTAGACTGTTCTGGCCTTATTCTGGCTTAAGAGCCAACCTGTTTATAACATGTAACACCTCTTTCTTCCCTTTAGCTAAGTCATCTAATGCGCTAACCAAGCTATGAAATGCCAACCTATCTTCATCTTCCCCTGTTCCCTTTCCTCTATCAGAGTGTATCCATGTTGGGTCCATGTCTGAATCTGTGTCTTCCAACTTAATATCTTCAAATTCCAGATCCTTTGTGTACCTACCCTTCTTCTATAAGTCACAAAAGCAGTTTCTTCTGGATTCATTTACTATTCATATTCAAGCACACAGCTGGCAAGGAACATGCCCTGATACCACTGTAATACCCCAACTAATATTCTACCCTTGTTTTGAGAAAATGTTTGCGGTCTATGTGTTTCAGCTGTGTTTGAGATATAATAAAATTTGCATGCAAAATAAATGTCGTGCTAAAACGCCCTAAAATGTAGTAGATCTAGAGATAAAATAGGAAATATGACTTGGCTAGATTTGAGGAACATACCAATAATTATAGTTGTGTAGACTCTTCAGTATACAAAAGACATGCATGTCATGCATCCACCTGATATCCAAAAGTGTGATGCTAGCTCAGATATGACACCCATGCAGCAGTAAAAACCAATGTTGAAAAAGTCAGCAAGGGTTCCCGAATACAACTCCTTGGCAACATCGGCGAAAAAACCGAGAAAACTCAGCAAAAGTCGGCAAACATTAAAAAATAGAAAATACATTCATTTTTTTTAGAATTTTAAACATATCAAGCAACAATAACATCAGAAAAACATATTGGAACATAAATATGAAGAAAGCACCGATGTATATCATCATCATGTAGTCATGCCAAATATAAAACGATACATCAAAGTCGATACTGAAAGTCTGAAACATCATAGTTGTCCAATCACGGACTCAAAATTGTATAAAGTTTAAAGTATTGATCCATGGTTTTTTTCGTACTATACTATGCACAAATAAATAGTAACTATGAGTTCTCAATTATTGTTGTGTATAATGTTCACTGTTTTGCAGAGCGATTAGACTTTCTCAAGCATCCTAAAATATTCCCATATTTTTTCTGACGAACCACTATTTGTCTAAATGATAAAAAATATTCCCGTAGTTTTTCATGTGTTACTGCCACCACACCCTGTTGATTATCTCTATGGTGATTCTGATTAAATGTAGTATTAATAAGCAATGAAACAGTAGTTGGCTTATTGCTGGTCGTGAATATTTTCTTCTAAATCTTTGTACTTGGCATCATTTTCCTACAAGTCAACCCTGTGTTTTTGTCAAGGTTGAAAAAGTCGGCCTCGGAAAATACATTAAAAAATAGAATTGGAGGCCTGGGCGACTTTTAACATCAACTCGCGACTTTTATGAAAAAATAGCAATTTTTAAGGAAAAGTCGCGACTTCCCAAATTTTTAAAAAAGCGCGACTTTTGCTCGCCAAAAAATCGGCTTGGAGCAAAAGTCGCGACTTTTCCGATTTTTAACGAGAAGTCGGAGAGGTTTTCAACACTGAAACGTCCTTCTTTGTATATAAAAATACTCAGAACAGCTTCAATACTTGACCGTTGATGTTGGATCTTTCTAGGCCTAGTGGTATGGCCTATCTGAAGAGATTGGATGATGCATGCAGAAGGTTTTCTCTCTCTAAGACCGATAGCAAATTGATTTACATGTGAAGGATGACGCCCTTGCTTCTTGTAGTTTTTGCTTGTAACTTCTACGGATGAATAGCAGATGGCCCGATGATCTCCCAATGTAATAATACGACCCCTCTAGTGATGATGGTGGAAGCATGCAGAGAAAATAAGAAGTTTCTGGACCTTTGTGAATTGTTCCCTAAATTTCCAATGCGCCCCCAGCAGTAGAAACATGATCCCTGTGAGCCTGTCTTCCTGGGTGTGCTGAAGCTCTGAAGAATGATGAATGCTTGAGATGTTGATGATAGATATAAGTGATCTATCCGGAAATTGATTAGGGCAGATAGATTTCACTATCGAAAACACTTGCTAACTGAAGACTTCCGTCTCCAACCACAACTTGTTGCTGCGGCTACTGCTTTTGCTGCTCTCGAAACCAAACTCAAAGATAATAATGATCATAGATGTCCTTTTGGTTCAACTAACCTTCTTATATAGCTTTTAGGGTTAGCATGTAACTTTTAGGGTTTGCATGTCACTTTTAGGGTTTGCACTTTACTTTTTGCATGCATGCAAATCTAATTGCTCGTTGACTTAAGCCTAAAGAAATAAGGCCTGCATGCTTTATGATATTAACTCTAATGGCCCTCTTTACTATCTTGATGACTTAACAATACTGAACAAATGTTTTGATTTGCTCCTGGTATTAAATGTCCTCAGTCAATTCTGTTTTTCCTTAATACTCGCTCGAACCTATGGGAGTTAAATAGGTTAACAGGTGTTTATGATGCTTATGTAGAAGAGGACATTACAGGGGTGCAGTAAACTATAATACATGGTTTTTGACCCCTGGATTTTAATGGATCAGATTATATATTAATTGTAAATGTGTGGCTTTAATAACAGGAGTCAAACCATGTGAGCTTAAATTAAAGACCACATGCATATATGTTGTAACCATGCTTCTATGGATATCTATTGCGGAGATCAAGGCCAAGGCCTGACTAGTGAATGGCTAGGCATGTAGACGATGTAAATATACTCCAATGGACCATTTGGTAGGTTTTCCATGGTGAACTTCAAGCTATGTAAATATTAATGTTGGAATATAATATACAATGGCCCAAGATGGTTGTGGAGAGCATGAGAGGGGCTATGATTCTACCGAAGGGGAAGAGAGAAGGAAGCCTAAGAGAGAGTAATCCCCTATTTCCATGTGTCAACATCAACATATGAACTTATTGATTTTCCATCATTTGTTTTAAATGAACCATCTGAAATCCAATCATTGAATGCATATAAAAGTGGGTGAGGGATTCCACTAACGTAGTTATTGAAGCATGGGATAAATATAATAATTATTGGGGAAACATAAGAGTGCTTCATTCCCCTGCCAGAAGGAAAATCGAGGATCATTTCCCTCTCTCTCATCCTCATTCATTCACACTTTCATGCTATCCACTTCTCATGTTGCATTCCCTTTTGCTACTTAGAAACCATATATGGAAATTGACCAAATTAGGACTGTGAAAGACGAATTTGTACACTTTGGGGAAGAGATAAATCGTTGTAGGTGAGCATAGAAGCTAGGCAAGTTAGGAAGCCTTCACCCACTGTGTATTTTTTGCTCATTGGATGCTTAAGAGCCAAGTTTCATTCTTTTAGGTTAATCCTAGAAAGCATTAAGCAGATTGGACTCTTTCTACCTATACTAAAGAGCACTGAAAAGAAAGAATACCCCCAAGGATGTATTGAGCAAAGGGAAATATTACTTACGTTGTGTAGGGCAATGGAAGAGAGTGCCATGGTTGTTTCATGGCTAGATGAGATGCCCATAATGCTCTATAGTGAGGAGATTGGGTGAGCCATGAGAAGAATTAGGTTGGGTTAAGTGAACTAGGAGCCCATGGTTTGTTTCATTTGCTTAAGTGGCCTCATAGCCCAAGTTGGGTGTAACAACCCCTAGTGCATAACGGTTATTGTGCTAGATTTTGGTTCCAATTGTCTTTGATGGTGAATGCTATTGTTGATTATGGATGATTGCCTCTTCACTAATTATTGCTATTAATGACTGATCAAGCCTAGCCAATGCTTACAAGTATCATCCCTCTATGGATAATGGTTGACCTTTCTGTGGTGATTAGATGTCAATGAATTGCACTTTGGTAACATTGTAATTTCCCCTCTTTAGTTATCATTAAGCATGTGATTCCATTAGGCTGGGACTGATACTCTTTGTCTCTTCTACCTTTGAGCTAGACATTGTGTATTTTACAATGATAGTTGTGTTAGATTTTCTTAAGATTATAGCAGTATATCTTAATTGCATTTATCAATAGGATCACTAGAAGATAGACAAAGCACAGAACAATAACACGAGTATTTTTCACCTGGGAAACCCAAAAGGGAGAAAACCTAGCAACCTTCGTCTAGAGATAATGATTCTGAGATTAGAGTACAATGAAGAAAGAAAAAAAAATATGGAAATGCTTTCCAAAGATTGAAACCCTAAAAACTATCTTCTTCTACAGTGTATGCGAACTTCTCTCTCCCCCAGAAAACTGCGCACTTCTCTAAGTTGTTGTGTTGCTGCTGTGTAAAATAATGAGGAGGGGCGCCTCCTATTTATACTGTTTTCCCACTCGGAATTTAACTGGGCCGGACTTCACTTGGGGGAGCAATATAATTTTATATTTCATAGTTTTTATTTTATTCTTTTATTGTTGCCTTTTCACCCCAAGGCTTACATTGTTCTTTCTAGGGTTTGTATGAATGATTACAACAAGTTCAACTCCCGAAGGAGGACAATAAGAATAACTTCTGAAGTCGCACAAACTCCAACACTCCCTCTCAACAAGGAAGGTATTCTTCGGTCTTCATCAACATCATGATCATCTGGGTTTCATCTGTACATCTATACTGTCTCCATCATCTCTAAACGTACTGAAGGTTGTCTTTATGAATTTGTTCTTTCCGGATGTCTGAGAGAAAATATCCTGCTACCTATCTGTCTCTATTGCCGATGGAATACTTCCATACCTGGCTAGAGATCCTGGATGAGCACACGTGCATGACCATCTACTACCCATTCGTCTCATCTGCTGATGGCGTACTCCCATACCTGGCTGAGAACCTGGACGAGTAGAGGTACTTGTGCAATCACACGGCCATCTGCTACTTGTCTGACTCATATGCCAATGGGATTTCTCCCATACCTGGCTGAGCACCTGGACGAGCAAAGGCACCTATGTGAACCCGACCATCTACTACCTGTCTATCTCATCTGTCGATGGGATTTCTCCCATACCTAGCTGAGAATCTGGACAAGCAAAGGTACCTGGGCAAAAGTATGGTAAATGTCGCTTAGTCATCTTTCCCTCTTAAGGAGCAACATGTTCTCTTCTACTCCAAGTCTTCTGCGAAAGTATTCAAGCTTCATCCTGGGAAGAGGCTTGGTGTGAACATCTGGAGTCTGGTCGTCTATCGAAATATACTGGAGCTCGACCGCACCTTTCTGCACCATATCATGTATGAAGTGATACTGAATCTCTATGTGCTTCGAATTGTCATGAAATACAGGATTCACTGACATCTGCACACAACTCTGGTTATCACGGTGAATCAAGGTTGGCTCTAGAATCTGGCCAAACAATCCTACAAGAAGTTTACAAAGCCAAACTGCTTCTCCGGCTGCTGAACTGGTAGCCATATACTCGGTCTCTACAGTACTGAGAGCTACTGAGTTCTGCTTCCTATTGTACTAGGAAATTACTGCACAACTCAAACTAAAACAGCATCCTGAAGTGCTCTTCCTATTTGTAGTGCATCCGGACCAATCTGAGTCTATAAACCCTTGAAATCTCAAGTCATAATCTGAATTCTATCATAAATCATATCCCATAGTGCCATGTAAGTATCTGAGCACATGTTTTGCAGCAGTCTCGTGAATCTGCCTCGGTTCGCACGTGAACTGACTGAGGGCATTCACAGCAAAACAAATATCTGGTCTGGTGTTTGTCAGATACATCAAAGACCTAATCAACTGGCGATACATGGTGGGATCGATCAAATTTGAATATGAAGAAGAATCTCTCAGCTTCTTCAAATTGCATCCATCGGAGTATCTATGGACTTGCAGTCCAACATTTCGGATTTCTTCAGCATATATATGGTGTATTTTCCTTGAACTAGGAAAATCTTCTTCTGCCTTTACCATGCTTCTAATCCCAAGAAATAATGCAACAACAATATCATTGAGAAAGGTTGTCTTGGCATCCATCTCATACAACTTCCATCCCATTGCTGAAGTAATAGCAATGATCAATCTAATGGAAGTATATCGAGCCATAGGAGCAAATGTTTCACATTAATCGACTCCCTCTTTCTGAGAGAACCCTTTGGCTACAAACCTAACCTTGTATTTTTCAATACTACCATCTGCTCCATGTGGAGTTTCATGATCCTTTGTATTCTGCAAAATCTGTCGTGCCCATATGGGTCTTTTCCCACTTACTGCCATATCTGTGGGAGCATCATCTGGCTCAACTGGATCAATGGGACTAATCGGTTTATTCATTTCTTTAGACTCCCTCTTAATGTTTGGAGGGGAGATGATCTCATCTCTGCATCATCATCAATCTCCATATCTGATCCTCTTCCTTTTCGGATAGTCATTTCTTCTTCAAAGGTTACATCCCAACTGACTTCGATTTGCCTCAATCCTGGGATTTATATTCTGTAAGCCTTTGAAGACTTGTGATATCCCATGAATGTTGCCTTCTTGCCTGAAGGTTCTAACTTGGGCACCTGAATATAGACTGGAAAGTAATTATCCATCCTGGTGACGACCAGGTTCATCAAGGATCCTTCAAATGTCTTGTTCGAGTCACGACATCAGTGTCGTCAGGTTTCTATCATATGTAATAGACTAGAACCCTTGTCTTTGAGGGATAACTCCCTCTGTCTCTCAAAAGTCGGTTGAGTAAATCTTGCTGAAGCAGCAGATAGACCGCATTCGTAGAAGCTTTTTGCTTCTGATCACCAAATCTCTGCATGAGATTATTCTAGGTATGAGAGTCATAATACATGCTTCTAGAGGTGTTATCACATATATAGTAGCCAGACTACCATATTCTATTTTTCAGATACAATACATTTTTCAGCCAGATCTCTTACATATGAGACGCTGAGATGAGCAGTTTTGACGGATCATTATTTTGTTAGTGGACTATTATACTCTCCCATGTCAAGACTAAGTCTCGAGACACTCAGATTCGAGGACTGATGTAGCATTCAGTCATTTGCAGAGCAGTTAGTGATGCCCAGATTGGTTCTAGTGTTTTCTCATTGGACAGATGATGGTTCAGATGGATTATTTGCATGGTTATGACTCAGCATTTATTTTATTGTGTTATGGTTATCATTTCTCTTATACTCATCTTCGTGACATATAATAGCATTTAGTGTCATGATCTGGCGGTCATAAATATATGGACTTGGATGTATTTGTATTATGTATTGGTAGCCCTACTTAGACTTGGAAGTTCCTGATCTATACTCATTGGTTTTACCCTCCCTAGGGAGAATAGAGTTAGTCATTCCCACCATTTATTTGGCTTGCTAGTGTTGACTTCATCTTTCACTGTCTCCACCCATCCATTACCTTCCAGTTTTGTTTTAACCTGATTTACTACTTGACTTGTGGCATGGAGGACCTTTCCCCGCTAGAACCTTTGTTGGACAAACCTCCCTGTTTATATTGGTTCTCGTCTCTGAGTTAGTGACAAAACTTGCCTTCAGTGAGTTGGATTGTATTCCTAAATCATTCTGGTCGGTTGTCCCGATGTTTGGCACTGTGCAAAACTCCTCCTAGTCACTTGAGATGTTGTTGGCTAAAACTGAAAGCTCATGTACTACTTGTATTGGAAATGTTTATATATGCGCCCATGGAAAATGTAAATTCTAAAATGTGTTTCTTAACATATACGAGCAAAGGGCAAGAGCAATGAAATGCTAAAATAATCCGTGAAGGGTATAAGAAAAGGTCCCAAATATAAATTTGAATATGTCCTGGATGAAAGCTGCAGTTAGTTGTGCTTTTAAGCACTGGTGAAGTCCCCAAAAGGTTATATAGGCCAAAAAAGGCCATGGAAATAAAATTGATGGTCCTAATGAACCTGGATCAAACTTGATGTAGACATGATGCCTAAGTTGAATAAACACTCTCTGAACAACTCAACCATTTGTGAAGCACTGCCATTCCCTGTGTTGTTGTTTGTCAAGCATGTGGTTATAGTCAGTATTCCCTTTCCATATCCAAAGTGTCATGATGTTAAGTTGGTAGTCATCCTTTACCCTAGCCTTGTCAATTCCAGCCTTCACCCTTCACTAGCAAATTGACTACAACTATGAAGTGAGTATAGTCTTGAAAGTCTGGTCTGAGTAATAATAAATAGAACCCTATATATGTATTTGGTTGACATACCACCAGTGAGGTGACTGCTACTTGTTATGAATGTTACTTAGATGATTTGTAGAGCATGTCTTAGCCTTGTAACACTTGCAGCAGATGGATGATAGCCTAAGTTATATTATTGGTATCTGGTCATTTACAGGTGATTATATTGTCTATTGGATATTGTTGATGATCAGGCAGAGACCTGGAAGGGGTATGAGTATGCACCCCAGATGGATTTGGACTCTCTGAGTCTAGTGAGATAACTTATTTTCAGTTCTGGGCACTTGCAGAGATGATCACGCTCATTTTACCTTTCTGGTGCAATTTTGTTTCACAAGATGATGTGTCTGAGCAGGGAGATGTTTTATTGGGATCTCCTAGGGAGCTGTATGGGACATAGGGGGTGCAGCCACTTGATTGTACTATAGTATCCCCATCCCAGAGAGCCTGGTGGGCTCAATTTGACAACGCGGGCACCCTAGGAGGCTATTTTGGCAGGTTCACGTTTCTCAAGGCAGATTAAAAAATGATTAAATGGCTACTGAAGGAATCGATTTGAGCTACTGAGGCAAGGAAATGACATGGGATGAGTCATGATGATGAGTGTGATGCCCTCCACATCTTCTCCAGCAGTTGCAGCACCTGATTGGGCCCACACCTATTTTTTTGGGCATTTTTATATTATTTTCTAGAGCTTTTGGGAGGCTCACAATTTCCTCAAGGAGGCACAAAGTCAAAAAATTAAAATATTATATTATTTTATTGTGCCATGGGGCATCCATAGGGAGTTAGTTAACACTCCATGGACCCACCATGTGCTTCATTTATTTCTTGTTGAGTATGGAACCCTCTTTATGGGTGATCTAGTCCACTTTGGTACTTTATGGTTATATTGATCCATGTATTGTATGTTGAGCTCATCTCAACCATTGATTAGAATATTTTATCTTTTAATCTTTGCCACGTTTTGAAAGTGGTTAGGATTTTGGTTCTCTCATTTCTATTTAAAGGAGAGAGCTTCTCATTTGTAAGGGTTCTTTGGCTCTTGGATCTGGATAATAGAAAACTTTTCTTGTGGATATTTTTTTGGATCTCCCTTGCATCTGATGTTCTTAGATGGTGATTGGAAAGTTTTTTACTTCCTAGCATTTGGGAAATTGTTACGAGATCTATATTTTTTGGGGGATCATTGTCTTGTCTACAAGAGGACAACTTCAGCTTGGGCATTTTTGCAGGGGGACTTCAACTCACTTGGATTGTCTTCATTTTTTATCAGGGAGTTTTCATTAGTGTTGTGGTGACCTATGATTTCTTCTTGCTATTTTTCTGCAGCATATAGCTTCTTTCTCATGTCACAGCAAATCTGATATGGTTGACGTTTGTTGTGCAAGAGAGAGGGCACATTGACTTCAGAGGGCGCATTGACTTCCTCGGGCAAACACTGGACATAGAACTCGCTTCAAGATTCTCAAATTAATTGGGATGGAAGGGATCATCATCATCAAGGCATCTACAAGGATTTCCAGGTAAGATCTACAGGTTGGTTCTTTTCTTCCATGATCTCAATCCATTGTACCTGTTTTTCTTCAATTTACTGAAAATTCCAAAATATTTAAAAAATCCAAAAAAATACTTAATCGAGGAACCATTCGATCTTTGGACAAACCACTGCTGGGTTTTGTAGATCGGGCATCCCTCTCACCAATTCATCCTCAACGTTGTCCAAAAAGTGGTTGGTTTTCCCTAGATCTAAAAAACTGATTGTTTGAACCCCAGCGCCCCCACTGAAATTTTGACTTTTCCATATCTGACTTTTTCCAAAAAATAATCACTTGGGTTCGTAGATCGGGTCCTCCTCATTCCAAAACACCTCCAACGCTAAGCTAGTTGCTGCCAGGTGGCCCTAGATCTGAGAAACTGACTTTCAGCACCCTAGCACTCCTAGTCATTTTTTGAGTTTTACGAATCTGATTTTTTCTGCATTTTTCCAACTTGGGTTTGTAGATCAGGTCATCCACATCCCATTTCTCCTCCAACGCTGAGTTGATGCCTCCCAGATTGTCCTAGATCTGAGGATCTGTCCCTCCAAACCCTAGCGCTAGCCCTCCTTCTGTTGGTTTCCCCTACAAACCGAATTTTCTGGAACAAACACTTTTCTGGGTCCGTAGATCAGGGCATATCCCAAGTGGTTTCACTTTAACACTATGCAGATACTGATTCCATTGCCCAAGGCCCAACAAACACTGATCTCCAAGCCTAGCGCTAGCCCTCTTTTGACCTCTTTTCCTTGAAAGTTGACTTTTCTTTGATGACTCAAGTACTTTGACATTGTCACATCCTTCATTGAGTCTATCCCTTGGGTACTAGATAGTCCCAGCTCTATCCTTACTCACCCTGCATTGGTTACGTTTCCCAAGGCAGCGGTTATCTTCATCAGTTGCTAGTACCTCAACCCCAGATCTTGTATCAACCCCATAAGTTACCTTGGTTCCACTTTGGATCGAATTTAACACTTCCAAAACCCTAATCCAAAGCCTTGGCACACCTGGTAACATCTCCCATAGATATAGGGTCTTCAATTACCTTACACCTTACGTACCTCAAGCCTACTTGATCTGATCTGGTGTCTAGGTCTGATCTCTCCTGTCAGGAGTAGATCTGGGTCTCCCCCTTTGTTGTCTTGGACTTAGATAACATAAAGCAAAGACTGCCTTGATTGGCGTGACAACCATTCATTTGGAAGTCTAGGCAATCTTAGTTCCACCTCCTTAGTTACCTGTCCCTCTACCATCCATCCTGGATCCACCTCACACAGGCAACTACAAGGTTGGTGATAACAAGAGGCTTTCTGCTTCCATTCCATCTGTATATCAATGGGATCACTTGTCATTTTAGATCATGGCATTTCCTACTAGTCAAATCCCGTCAAATGGTTAGCAATATTTCATAATCAATGTATTAACAAAATCATGTAGGCAACCTTTTAGTCAATGCTTCGACACAACACACGTAAGGCCATTATCCGGATGCTTATGGTCTCCATTATAGCATACCATTAAGAGTGTGTACTCTGGTATGTTATAAAGGAGTCGTCATCCTAGATGGGTTGTGTAGCATGACAGGCTATTTAACTACCTAAATTTAGAAATGTAGATCTGTGTAAAACATATTAAAAAACAACCAGATCTAATCTACTAGAGCATGTAAAATCAAATACTTATCTTTTGTAGTTTTGTGGGTGGGCTCCCACAGTCATAGTCCACTGATCTTCATATGCTTGATTGACGATCATCACAGTCTGGATCTTCATATCATTCTTAGAAGAAGAACTCTGAACGATCATCCTCCCTTGGCTCCTTGTGAGGAGGGTCTTCTTCTACATCAGCAGTTGAAGCTTCATGCTTCCTTTTGATTGAACTTCGGCAACTACTGGCATAATGACCGTATTTTTTGCACCTGTAGCACTGTATCTGAGATAAGTCCTTCTTCTCTTGTTTCTTCTGATCTGGGGGAGGACTTGATCCCTCATCTTGATGCTTGTGATTGAAGGACTTCCTTCTCCTTCCCTTGCCTTTCTTGGCATGAGATATGAAAGCTTGATTCTCCTCAGTTTGAGCACCATGAAGTATTTGGCGTGTTGTGCTTCTTGTTTCTTCCTGAGTGCATTCTGCCCATAGCTTATCAAATTTGGGCAACTTGGTCCGAACACTTATAGTTTGGATAAAAGACCCCCAAGATGGTGGGAGACCATTTTAAGGTGATCATAACGAGATCCGTTTCTTTAGGATTGTCTCCACTGGACTTTAGCTTATCCCTCAGTCCGGTTATCCTCATGAAACATGAGGCAATATTCTCGGACTTTGTCATCTTCATATTCGACAGTTTATTCCTCAATGTGAGAGTCACATTGATATTGATGTGTTCAAATAGCTTCTTTAAGGTTTTGAACATCTTCCTCGCTGTCGTCTTTTCTGAGATCTAAGGAACCAAGTGGTCTCTAACTGAGTCCACCAAAATCCTTCTTGCTTTGGTATCATTCTTCCTCTAGCAAGGTTTGTCTTCTCCAGCTTCTGGTTATGAGACCTTTTCATTTACACACTGTAACAGGTCATTTTCTTCTAGTAGGAGAAGAACCCTAGACTTCCAGGGGATGAAGTTGGAAGCTCCTTCCAGACGATCTTCAACCTTCATGTTGATCATCTTGACTGTAGATCTGGATCTAAAACCCTAGCAGAGACTAGGTCAAAACTGAAATTTGGAGTTTTGAAAAACTGACTCCACAGATAGATGCACCCTAGAGAGGTGAGTTGAGAAGAGGTAGAGTTGAGACAAAACTATGGATGGAATAGGTCAAAAACTGAAACCCTAATTTCTGTTGCAGATGCAGAATTAACTTAAAAATTGAAAATTCTCAAAATTGAATACTATCTTCACCAATAGATGTGCCCTCCTTAGAGTGAAATTCCCAAGGCTCTTTTTCTGCCAAAAGATCGTGTGAAGACCTTGAAAGATGAAACCCTAGTTCCGACATAGTTTCGGAAATGGCTTCGTCTAGCACTACTCTGATACCATGTTAGATTTTCTTAAGATTATAGCAATATATCCTAATTGCATTTATCAATTGGATCACTTGAAGATAGACAAAGCACAAAACATTAACACAAGTATTTTTTACCTAGGAAACCCAGATGGGAGAAAACCCAGCAACCTTCGTCTAGAGATAATAATTCTGAGATCAGAGTACAATGAAGAAAGAAAAGAAAAATATGGAAATGCTTTTCAAAGATTGAAACCCTGAAAAACAGTCTTCTTCTGCAGTATATGCGAACTTCTCTCTCCCAGAAAACTATGCACTTATATGAGCTGTTGTCTTGCTACTGTGTAAAATAATGAGGAGGGGCGCCTCCTATTTATATGGTTTTCCCAGTCAAAATTTAACTGGGGCCGACTTCACTTGGGGGAGTAATATAATTTTTATTTTATTCTTTTATTGTTGCCTTTCACCCCAAGGCTTACATTGTTCTTTCTAGGGTTTGTATGAATGATTACAACAAGTTCAACTCCTGGAGGACAATAATAATAGCTTCTGAAGTTGCACAAACTCCAACAAGTTGGACTCCTCTTTTTGAGATGATCCCCTTGTTTCATGTTTACTTGCAAAAGGACACATGTGTGACATGATGATTATACCTTGATGGCTTATGATGAGTAATCCTTACTTGATATGTTATTAGAAGGCTTATGTGCTTATAGTTAAGATGGTGTCCCTTCTTTATAGTGCATGATGTTTATTGATCTATAGGTGTTATGCAGGTGGTGATGTTTTAGTTGGACTAATAGGAGATGGTGTTCTGGATGTTGATGTTTGTAGCTCAAACAAGAACCTCTACACAAGCTTAGTGTCAAACGTGCAAGAAGTTGTCCAAGTCAAATCTATTTTGTAGTTCTCTTTATTAATAAAGTGAAAGTCTTATATTTAGTTGTTAAGTATAATAAAGTGTATTTTTAATACATTAGTGATTTCATGAGAGATTAGGAATCTCAACTATACATCTCACAAGAGATTAGAGTTTTGGTATATTAGGGTTTCAGCTAAAGTATAAAGGCAAGTCAAGGTAGAGTATTAAGGCACATTCATTCTTTACTTGAAGACAGTTTGCTCGAAAGGTAAAGAAACTCATCCAAGGAACAGAGTTCGAGCGTCGAAGAAGAGCTTGATTAGCAACCAGGCAAATTTCAGTGAGTAGGCAACACATACAACAACTCCATATAGTCGTACGAATATGTACGAAATAGGATCGTACACAAGTACAACAAATCCATACATTCGTACGAATATGTACAAAATAGGTCCATACACAGGTATAGCAAATCCATACATTTGTACGAACATGTACAAAATAGGTCCGTAGACAAGTACAACAAATCCATACAGTCATACGAATATGTATGAAATAAATCTGTACAGTTCTACGAACAACCGTACAACAAGCAACGAATAATTTTTCAGTTTTTGGAGGGCCGATTTCCTAAATAAGTGTGTGGATTTTGCTCAGTTTGATTGTACTATACAACTATATGTTTTGGCAACTGTGAAGGTTTCCGTGTAAGCTTTGATCTATTAATGAAAAGATGATTTGAAGGAGTGAATTGTGTGTGTAATATGTTTATAATTCCATTGTTCATTTTTCTACTATATGTGTGAATACTGCCATGTGAAGAATTTACATTCTGCAAATTTAAGTTTATTAATTGAGAACATAAGAACAACATCCACCTAGGGTTAGGAAAATTTCCTGTCAAAAGAGTAGGAGTTTGTTTGTAGATTAGAGATGGCATCGGCTAGCCTTAGGTTCAAGGACAGGTTGAATGGCACCTTAAATTTCCTATCATGGAAAGTCAGAGTAAACCTTTGGGACATCATCAAGGATGTGGTGACCTCACCGACAAATCTACAGCTTTTGGCAACTCACAAGAAGAAAGAAGTGAGAGCCAAGTGAATGATAATGGATGCTATAAAGGATCATCTAATCCCTCAAATATCCGAGAAGAAGTCACAATTTGCTTTGATACTTCAGAATGGTTGATAGTGACAAACCCAATATGGGTTACATTTATGACGAGATAGATCTTTCCAAGGAAGCCATCAAAAGAGGATATAGGGATGAGGAGACCAAGTATATGCCTTTTTGGGACATTATTGATGAACGTTGCGATAGGCAATTGCATTCCCCCTTACATCTACTAAGTACTATTTAAGCCCAACATATTTTCTGATAAGACCAGATTTAATGAGGATGGGGAGGTTGGTAGAGGGCTTATGACATGCATTGAAAAGTGCAGCCCTAATCCAGATACCCAAAGCTATATAATTTCCCAACTACAGGATTATAGATCTTCTGCAAAATTATTTGCCTATGCTAGTGCTATACGCGAAAGAACTAAACCATTGCAAGTAACGTTGAAGGCTGGATTGAAATTTATTAAATTTTCTTTATTTTATTTGTTAAATGTTTTATTAAATTTTATTATCTTGATTCTTTTATGTTTTTAACATTTTATCATCTTCAATCTTGACTCTTGAACCCTTGCCACTTGCTAGGCCTTTGTGGAAAAACTTTGGCAATGATACGTCAGATCTTGAGAGATTTGCCATTAGAATCTTAAGTCAGACCTACAGTGCTTTAGGTTGCGAGTGTAACTAGAGCATGTTTGAGAAAATACATTCCAAGAAGTGCAACCAATTAACACAAAAGCGCTTAAATGACCTTGTTTTTGTCCATTAAAATCTTCTGCTTTGCAACAAGGAATTACTTGGTGAGACATTAAGAAACACAAGACTTAGCTCAGTTTATCTAGATTCCAAGGCTTGATCGGTTGAATTTGAAGGATTGAATTAAAGTCAAAACTTTAATTCACATTTCAATGGATCATGATGATGACAAGTTTGGATCATTCAGCTATTGACCTGAGCTTGGAAGAGGCAAAGCTAGAGCCTACATCCAATTGGCTTCAATCGGAGGGGGCTCCTCTTTTTCACCTTGAGGAGTTGGTGAACCTTGAGGGTCAAGTAGCGGAAGACATGGGAGAATCTGCTTCTTAGGTTTTTACTATTTAGTATTAGACTTTAGTATTTACTGTTTTGTTAACTGATATAAGCAGATGCTTCTAGCTCTCCGTTTTGAGTCTGGACTCACATTGTATATGAGTTACCTATTTGTCCATGAAATTTTGGACATCTATTGATATGTTGCATTGTATGGACATGGCTTTATTGAATATCAATGAAAAATGTTTCTTTTAACTCAAAATATGTGTATATCTTTATTTTTTGTATTTGTCGATTTCTTCCTGATCCAATTCAAACTCCTTGCTCTTTTACCTCGCTGATTTTTTGCCAATTCTAAGTCTGGTAACTTTGAATCACTTGTACAAAAAGGCATATAATTTCCAAGGGATGAACTTTTAGAGTGCTTTTTGCTCAGAACTACAGTTGAGGAAATGTCTATTGGAACGGAAGTGTATAAATAATTGAAGTTGCTCATCAGAGTCAGAAAGTTCATACTACATGGTGTCGTGCAGCTATGTTCTAGATGATAGAATTTTGTGAAACATTGAATCGCTGTGCCTCTGGCTCATTTCTATACCTTTCAATGACAGCCCTTGCTGACTTTTTTTCTGGAAAGAGTACATATGTACAATGAGTGGTCTTCAATATGTTTTAATAACATCCGCCATGGATTCATGTTTTGAGTTGGGCAACACAATTTTGCAAGAATAAAAAAAAGTCAATAAAGGCACAGACATATTCAGCTACATAGTTAAATCAAATGTAAAAAAAATACTAGTTTTTGTAGCCAGATGTTCACACCCCCACCATTATCTCTTTCCAGGAGCAAGAATTGTAAAGCCATGGGCAGTGTTTATCAACAGCAAAAATGTGAACTTTTATGCCACTGTAAGAGTAGCAAAGCTGAAGGACAGGCATTTTGAATATCTAGATAAGACAGATCCTGTGGTACTCACAGTTGTAGACCAAAGCTAGTTACTGATACTCCATAGATATATAAATATCCTTCAGTCCTTGCCACAGTTGATGGAACAATAAAGCTCAAAAGACGTCTGATGCCATTGGGGTTAAAGCAAGGATAAAATCATTACCAAGATATCGTCATAGGACTCAGGGCAACACATATGGAAATATCAATGAAGCACATATTGTAGGATTGATGAAAGCTCGTTTGAGGAAGTCATTGATCAGTGGGTTGTTCATGTCACATATCACAAAATGTTAATACCTTTGCGGTCAGATTGTTATTTAATTGGAACCTACACAGCTTTCTCAATCGGCTCTAGGTTGTGGCTTTTATCTCATCAGAACCACTGTCCACACATTCAAATAATGGCAGGCATGTTGACCAAAAACGAATTACATAGTCGATCATGATTCGGCAGATGAGGTGAGGGTCATGGTGCAAATGGTTTGAAGAGGGATTGGATGGAACAGATCAAGTCCGACATATGTTATCAAACCACACACTTTATGTTCACACAAGCAATCAAAATAGGAGTAAGGTAAACGGCAGATGATTTGCATCTTTTCGGCAATTTTTGCCGGAATCCGGCAACATGATTTTTGCTGAAATCATGGTTTTTATTGTTCAAATTGCAATTTTGATTGCAGAAATGACAATTTCAACCGGATTTGGCTGGAAAATCGCCGGAAAGTGGGTGCAAATCACCGATTATTTAGCTTACACCATTAAAATATACATGTACCCACTTTTGCCATATCCATCCAATTTACATTTCATTTGTTATAAGTAAAACTGTCATTTGCCACAAATCAGAGGCTGCCCATCCAGAACAGACCCCCTAACCAATATACTTAATGATTTGTTTCATCTTGAAGCAGCATGGACAGATTTCCCAAAATATCCACAGACTATGCTTCAGTTCGCCTTTATAGAAATAGGTTTGCTTTAGTTGTCAAGCTGCAGTAAGGTTTGTTCGATCCTTCATGTGTGGGCCATGTGATTTCGAAAGGGCCCATGGTCATCAGGATTGCTATTGTGATAAAAAAAATTGTAAGTGGCTGGGGTGGACCTCCCAAATCACAGTGAAAATGTAGGTGCCTAATAAACACGGAGTGACATCTTAGAGCTTTGCCAACTCACAACCCCCTCCAACCCCAACAAATAATAAACAGGATTTGCGTGGCGGGAGTTCAGTAGTTCAGTTCCACAGAATAACCAGATCTTAAAAACCCACGTCAACCCAACAACAAGACCTTCATCCAGACCACAATCTACATTACTCTACTAGCCTTCTTCACATCCAGATCCATCCTAAATATATATTAACTACATAAATAAATAAAATCAGATAAGGAAGCCTCTTACCTAATTCCTCATCTGTAAGATGACGGAGATATTCCTTGAGTGTGACCAGGCCATCCTTGTTGCCATCAACGGACTCCAACTCCCTATCCGTGCGATGCAACAACCTCTTGACAGCAATCTGAACATGCCAGTCCTCCAGCTCTGCCAGGCTAATGAACCCATCAAGGGGATTCACATCAACAAGTGGAAACAAAGCTAGGAGCCGATGGGTGATGTTAAAGCGCTCGTGGTCATTCAAATAATCTTCATCCTCGTAATCGGGAGAATCGAGTTCGTTCCAGGCATCATGGGCCTCTGAATGGTTTTGTTCATGGTGCCATCCTTTGCCACTCACGAGATACGAAGAATTATCTGACAATTCCGGGTACTGTCGCTTGATGTACTCGCTTTCCCAATCCCTGTCCTCGCGACGCTGCTCCAAATCGGAGACAATGGGATCGAAGGCTATTCTGGAATGGTTCACTCGCACCACCAGGCGCCTTCCAGGCCCATTGCGCCTGTGCAAAGTAGGACTATGAGTTCTCTTGTTGTTGTTGGTAAATGTGAGGAATAGAATGAAGCAAATGCCCACCAGTGTGTAGACCAAGGCTGTTCTCATCCTGATTCCTTACTGCCCAATTGCTCCTTGGATCCAAAATCCAGCTGATTCCTTCCTGCCGAATTGCTCCTTGGATCCAAAATCCAGTAATCCAGTTAATCGATTCAGGTAGTGCCCCAGAGTTTAAGGGCTGTTTATGTTCAATTTCAGCAAGATTTTGAGGGTTGTGCTGTGCCCAGAGCCTTCGTTCATGGATTTAGTTAGTGTGCAAGTGACGAAGGAAATGTGGATTTTTTAGTCTGGGGTAGTTTCATGGTTGATAGCGTGTATTTGGTGTGAATAGCTAGTTGACTTTATAATGGGAACTGATTTGAAGATTTCTCCCAACTGGTTTCGAATAAGATTTTATAGATTGGCTTTTCGAGATTTTGAAGATTTCTCGAACTGGTTTAAAATAAGATTTGCAGATTGTTTTTTTGAGATAGTTATACCAATGAGCTGCCTGTCTGTCGATCTCACACGTTCTCCCCCGAACCAATATGGCACGGGCACGAATTACATGGTGCCTGAGGTGTTCATATTTCTTGTTGTCGATATATGTTTTGATTATATATATATATATTATCACTATTTACTTCCAAAAAAGAGACCAGCCCATTTTATTTTCAGTTATCAATATTTAGTGTTTGTTATTCATATTTTAATGATAATTTTTAATTTTAATATTTATAAAAAATAAAATTGATCAATGAAAAAGTTTATAATTTAGTTTTTAAGGTTTTTGCCTTCAAAAGACGAGCAACGTTTGTTATTAATTAAATAATAAAAATTATTTTAATTATGAGTCAAAATAAATGTCTACCACAAATACAACCTACTATGGGGGAGATGTTGTAATGTTTCTACCTAACAAATCAAATCAAGTCAATGGCTATATATAGGACACACCAAAGTTGATAGCTCCTTGAATGCAATACTTAAGAAGAGGAAGTTGATAACTCCTAAAGTGCAATACTTAAGAAGAAGTTTGCACCTAAAGAGATTCAATCCATTTATACACTTGATAGAGCCTAGAATTTGGATCTAAGTTACTTTAATACCATTGAAATGATTGATTAACTTTTATATTTTTTTAATATCAAATGATTGATTAACTTTTATTTTTTCTAAATTATTTGTTTAAATTTTTTTAAATAAATTTTATAAAGTAATAAAATTCAAC
This sequence comes from Pseudotsuga menziesii, assembly GCA_001517045.1. Classification (NCBI taxonomy): domain Eukaryota; kingdom Viridiplantae; phylum Streptophyta; class Pinopsida; order Pinales; family Pinaceae; genus Pseudotsuga; species Pseudotsuga menziesii. The sequence continues at coordinate 530,060 of LPNX010955709.1, forward strand.
TTTTTTATAATGAATTTTTAAATTTTATCATTTCATTTTAATTTTGTTTTGATTTTTTAGTGACCAGTAAAATAACCATATATTATGTTTATTTTTTAATTTTATTTCTTCAAACAAAATTACATTTTGTAGATACACTTGATGCAAAGTGTATTTCAATGATAGCTTTGACGCAAAGTGTATTTCAATGATAGCTGAAAGCTTCTGTGATGAAAAACAAAATCATTTAACAAAGCTCATATCTCATAGAAATGATGACCATAAAAAAATTGTCTAATCCAAACTTGTCCAAAAAGGAACTATCGACTGTCAAAAAATAAACAGTCTTTTGGTGCATAACCCAGAAGGTTCTGTAGAGTAGCTAAAATATATTGTGAGCAAAAACTTTATCCCCTTATTAGAGTAATCCAAAATCTATGTAAGAAAACTGACGCCGGCTTGTAACTGTGAAACACTTTTTTTGGACCAACGAGAGGAGCAACGCGCACTAGGGCTTGCACGGATCTGAAGCGAGCAGAGGTTCAGGCATGGCGGCGCCTGGGGGAGGGGAGGACGCCCCCCCCCCCCCCCCCCCCCCCCC
>LPNX010955709.1:530807-563798 GCA_001517045.1 Pseudotsuga menziesii
TTTTGTGTTTGAATTTATATCAGAAGAAGACCTGGACCTTGTCTTCAGGAATGGTCCCTACTTCATGGGCACGCAGGGCCTATACCTGAACAAATGGACACCAGACTTCGACCCCGCAACCGACCTCCCCAAAGAGGTGCCAGTGTGGGTTAGGCTCCCCAATCTCCCAATGCATTGCTGGGACTATGACACTCTGAAGAGAATAGGGAACGGAATCGGCCATTTCATTGACAAAGCTGATAACAAAGGACAATACTCCTGCGCCAGAATCTGTGTTGAAGTGGATCTTGAATCTGGCCTACCGGAGGCAGTCAAACTAACGGTAGGATCCTGGACCCACTATCAGAAATTGGACTACGAACATTTACCCTTCAAATGCAAGAATTGTCAAGAACACGGCCACTTCCAAAGATACTGCCCCAAACTGGTTGCTGAAAAGGAAGATGCAGATGGATGGCAGAAAGCTAAGAAAGGGAAAACCTCCAGCAACAACAAAAACAAGGAGAAATCGATCCAAGAACCACCAAAGGAAGGCAATCCAGCGCCCAACCTTCTTGAAACCTCTAATGAGGCCCAAAACCCTGCACATGGTCCAAAAGCTGGCGAAGCTCAGGGGTCTCAAAGCCCAAGCAATTCTGCCCTTCATCGGTCTGGCTCCAGTCTGCCGAAGGAACACACCAGCCTGAGCTCGGAAACAGGAGCTGACTCCTCTGAGGAAGGTGACACCGAAGCAAGTAGCCCGTCAGTTTCTCCGAATCAGCCTAAGCGGGGACAGAAGCCTGAGAAGAAAAGAAGGGAAGAACAATCCTACAAGGATGTTGTTCAAGGCTCACAGCACACCATTCCATAAATGATGAACACCAGATCAGGGTTGAAGATTGGGAAAACCCCGAAAGGGGGCCATCCCTCTCAAATAGGTAAATAATGCAGTACGTCTCCTGGAACTGCAGAGGACTAGGCACCCCTCTAAAAGAAGAAGCTATAAGGGATTTAGTAAGAGTATTGAGGCCGAAAGTCCTCCTAATCCACGAGACGAAAATGAAGGAGGATGCTCTCCTCCGAGCTAGGAACTCTTTTTGGAAGAAAGGCCCAGGTAGGGCTGTGAGCGCTAGAGGAGCCTCGGGAGGCTTGGCAACTTTCTAGGACTCCACAAAGCTTGATCTTGTTGAAGAAGAAGGCACCACGCATTGGTTATTCACCAAGCTGTACCACAAAGACTCTGGTCACTTTGTAAGTATCTTTAACCTGTATGTTCCTGTCTCTTTGGTGGAAAAAAAAGAGTGCTGGGACTCTTTGGCTATCTTCCTAAACCAGCATAACCCTGAGAATCTAGTCATAGCTGGAGACTTTAATGTAACCCTTGCTCTAGTAGAAAAAAAAGGGGGATCAATAGTCCGGGATCCTACCAGAGAGTGGGTGGAAGACTTGATGCTGGATTGGGACCTAGTAGATATCACCCTTGTCAGAGGAAAGTTCACCTGGTCCAATAAAAGATTTGGGCCCGGCCACATAGCGGCCCGTCTAGACCGTTTCCTTATTCATTCCTCTTTCCTTTCCCTTGGCCTCATGGCTGCCTCCAAAATCCACACACATTACACCTCCGATCATAAACCAATCTCGCTCACCCTCTCCGCAGAAGCTCAGTTAGGCCCCATCCCCTTCCGTTTCAGCCCTTTATGGGTAGATCAGGAGGGCTTCCTTGACATAGTGAATAACTCCTGGATCGAGCCGATTTATGGGTCTCCCTTCTTTGTATGGGAAGGAAAATTAAGAAGGCTCAAAGCTGATCTGAAATCTTGGGCTAAAAGCCTAAGATCCCCTACAGATGAATGGAAAAGAATGCAGAAGATTCTGGAAAGGCACCAACTGGCCATGGAAGAGTCCTCTATCACCCCCGCCTTACTCAATAAGGAAGCTGATCTCCAAAGGAAGTACCAAAAAGCGTGCAGAGAGGAGGAAACCTACTGGAGAGTCAAATCAAGAACGCTCTGGCTTCAAGCTGGAGATAAAAATACTTCTTTTTTTCACAAGCAGGCTCAAGCTCGAAAAATATACAATTCCATCAATGAAATTCAGATTCAAGACCAAATAATAAAGGACACCAACGGCATTAAGGAAGCTACCCATTCCTTCTTCAAAGAGCTTTATTCTGCCCCGGACCTAGTCCCGGTGGATCCGAACTCCTACCCCCTCTCTGTGATTCCAAAGCTGATAAGTGAAGAGGACAACCAGCTGCTGAACATTCCGGTGAGTATTCGAGAAATTAAAAAATCCCTCTTCAACATGGACCCGGACAAAGCTCCCGGGCCGGATGGATTCACAGCCCGGTTCTATATCTCATGCTGGGACATAATTAAAAGGGACTTGTACAGAATGATTAAGAAGACTCAGATCTGTTCCAAATTGGGAGGCAGCACTAATTCCTCTTTCCTGGCTCTCATTCCAAAAGAAAAAGGAGCCAGGAATTTCAATAGGTTCCGGCCAATCTCCCTCTGCAACACTGGATACAAAATCACAACCAAAATAATGGCCAACAGACTCAAAAAAATTCTGCCAAAATTGATTCCGGAAAATCAAGGAGGGTTTGTTAGAGGCAGGCAGATTCTGGACAATATAATCTTAGTCCAAGAAGCCATCCATTCCAGCTACAGGAACAAAAAGAAAGGAATGGTAGTCAAGTTGGACTTAGCCAGTGCTTTTGACCGGGTCAAACATGACTTCCTCTTTGCTGCCATGAGAAACTTTGGTTTCAATCAGAATTTTATTCAGTGGGTTAAAGCCTGCATATCAGCTCCCTGGATAGCTCCACTGATCAATGGTCGGCCTGCCAAGTTTTTCCAGGCCTGAAGAGGCTTAAGGCAAGGCTGCCCTCTCTCTCCAGTTCTCTTTGTCATTCAGGCTTCTGTTTTAAGTTTCCAGCTGAATAAAAGTCTCCAAAACAGAGCTCTCTCAGGCATAAGAATAGCTCCCAAGGTCAAGGATGTAAACCACGCCCAGTTCGCTGATGATACCCTGCTATTGGGAGTGGCCAACATCAGAACAGCCAAGAACTTTAAATCAGAACTTGACTGCTATATGAACAGCTCTAGAAGTGAAATAAACCTCCACAAAAGTAAGATTTATGGCTGGCACTGCTCCCCTCTTGAAATGCTGAACATCTCTTGAATCCTTGACATGGAAGGCATCTCATTATGGGACACATTTACCTACCTAGGCATCCCTATCTTCAAAGCCTCTCCGAAAGTTACCCACTGGCTGCCCCTTTTGGACAAGATCAAAAACAAAATCCAAGCTTGGGGAGCAACATGGCTCAACAAGGCTGGTAAAATTATTTTGATTAATTCTGTCCTCACCAGCCTTCCTATTTATCAGTGTTCAGTTCTGTTAGCTCCCAAAACCATAACGAACAAGATTGAAGAGCTGCTCCGGCGTTTCCTCTGGGAGGGGGGTCGTAATAATGAAAAGAAGCTGCATTATGTTAGTTGGGACAAGATTAAAAAGCCAAAGCTTGAGGGGGGCCTTCAACTCAGAGATGTTGCCACCCAAAATCTAGCCATGGGTGGCAAAATCCTCTGGAAAATGGTCTCTGGAAAGAATACTTGGAGCAAGCAGATTCTCCGGAAAAAATACTTCACAGGAAACAGGAAAAGGTGCCTAGAAAAGCCTCCTAAAAGGCAGAATGGTTCTCTGATCTTCCTGCTCTGTAAAAAAGCATTGCCCTTCTTCACAGCCAAGCTCACTTGGATTCCTGGGAATGGAGCTAACATAAAAATCTGGGACGATTCTATTCTAGGAGATCAGCCCCTTAACTGCCGGAACGAGCTGAGGAACATTCAAGCCTGGCTCACTGACAAGAATTGCAGCACGCTGTGGGATATCTCCTCATGGGGAAATGATGATAAAGAATCTTGGGTAAGCTGGCAGCTTGGAGATTATCCGGACAAGCTTAAGGAGGAAGCATTGTTGCTGTTGGATATTCTGCAAGGGAAATTGCCTATCACTGCCAGATCAAAAGATAAACGGGGCTGGGGCTCTGGCACTGGTAAATACTCTGCCTCTGCTGGTTATAATGCTATTATGGAACGGCCTTGGGCTCCCCCCAATCCAGGCCCATGGGAAGCTCTATGGAAATACCCGTCCATCCCAAAAATCGATCTCTTCACCTGGCAATTACTTCATAACAGCATTCCTACCACTGACAATCTCAAGAGGAAAGGCTGGGCTGGCCCTTCTCGCTGCCCACTATGCAAAATCGCTGAAGAAAACGCTGTTCATTTGTTCATAGGCTGCGATTTCTCTCAAGAGGTCTGGAGAATAATGCTTGGTCCCATCGACACCAGTCTTCCCAGCTCAGTCGTGGAGATGGTAAGTTGGCTTCATCTTTATCCCTACGGCCTAAGAAATAAGAATTCAATTAAAACCACGTGGATGTGGATCCCCAAGTTTCTGTCATGGAAAATTTGGTTGGAGCGAAACAATAGAATTTTCAAGGATGAAAGCAGGGTCCCAGCTCAAATCGCTGTCAAAGCCCGGGTCATGCTGTCTGAAGCATTAAAAACTAAGGCTCCCAAAAGCAACACGGCCCCTCTCTCTAATGAAGAAGATCAATGGTTTAAGGAGTTCCAGCCAGCCCAAAACAGTAATGAAGCCAGGAACTCGCCACACAAGGCCAGCTGGGAAATTAGACTGGCTGAAATGGATTTTATCAAGTGGAGATCAGTGCTAAATGAATGGTGTCTCTTCTTTGACGGGGCCTCGAAAGGGAACCCCGGGCAAGCTGGAGGAGGCGGTATTATTTTTGAACCATCAGGCATAATCCATCTGTCCTATGCATGGGGCCTAGGACAAGCTTCCAACAACCAAGCTGAAATCCTGGCGTTGTGGCAGGGCCTAATCCAGGCAAGAAATATGAACATCCAAAAGATTAATATATTCGGTGATTCCAGGCTGATAATTAAGGCGGTTCACACCAAGAAGGTGCCCTCGGACATTTATCTTGCCCAAATCTTCAGGAAAGTCCTCCTCCTCTCTCATTTCAGAATTTATAAGGTTCAGCATGTGCTAAGGAATCTAAATAGCCTTGCGGACGCTGAAGCCAACCGTGGTCCTCTTATGAATAAAAGTCAGCTTATAGTCAATGGAGGAAGCTCAATTTGCGCGATCCCATAAAGAAAAGAAACGGAAGACCATCAAGCTCAGAAGCTGTAAAGGAATTAAGCTGGAAAGGAAGACGAGAATAATGAAACTGAATATGCTATGTAAAGGCTTTGGCAGCCCATTTGCCAGTCTTTAATTTTAATTTTAACCGTTTTTGTTAAAAAAAAAGAAAACTGACGCCCATAAGATCAGAGCAAAAAACAAAAACTATATAACAGAGTATAATATCTGCCTCATAATAGTGGTGTGATGTAGACAGCAACAAAATGTAAGTTCATTCAATAAATGGTCTAACCCATTACCAATTGCAATCCCACCTTCGAAGCTGAGTCTACTTCCCTGTTGTTTTCCTTGAAAATATGACGACAAGTGAATTTATCAAATGTGTCGAGGATCTCTCTAGTGGTAAGAATTATGTTATTTTTTAATGATTATTTTTATTTTTTATTTTTTAAATAAAATTAATAACTAAAATAACCATATATTATGTTATTTATTTTAATGGTAATTTTTTTTAAATAAAAATAATATAAATAAAACATGAACAAGATTAGAAACAACAACATCGTATTATTTAAAAACAATCATGAAAATATAAGAAAAATGGTATAAGATATATTCTTCAAAGAAATTGAGAATATTATACATTTTCTAGGAGTTTCTTTGGTACGGTTAGGGATAACGACAGCATATTATTTAAATAAACTATGTAAGATATGGAAAATATAGTATAATAAGATAGATGGTCTATTTTTCAAATAAAGAATGAAAGTTATACATAATAAACATAGGATAAAGGTTTTGGTTTTTGTGCAAACTAATATGAATGGCGGCAAGCAGATTCATAGAGTCCTTAAGGGCAGCGACTAATAATGATATAGAAGAATTTTGTTGTTGTTGTAAAAGCAATTTATATAAGAAGAAGTATTTTCTCAAAGAAAATAACAAGGAAGCTATATTTAATAATTAGTTATAAGGAGAGGTCAAGAATTTTGTTCGCTAATTTTTATTAGCTTAAGTTTTATGGCATGTAAGTATTTTCACTTATTAATTAGGTCTAGTTCGAGTAGTTGAGATGATAAATTGTTGTCTTTTTTAATTAGGTTCAAATTTGGCTTGTGACATGTGTTGCTCGAGGTCAAGAATTTTGTTCGCTAATTTTTATTAGCTTAAGTTTTATGGCATGTAAGTATTTTCACTTATTAATTAGGTCTAGTTCGAGTAGTTGAGATGATAAACTGTTGTCTTTTTTAATTAGGTTCAAATTTGGCTTGTGACATGTGTTGCTCTTTGTGAATTAATTGTTTATTGAGGCCTTTTATGAACCATGAGAAGTATTTCAGTTTTGCTTACAAGGAATGTCGCACTAAGACACCAAACCTTAATCAATGCTAGTCATTATTCTTGCCTCTAATATTACAATGTGTTGCATGCTTTAAATATTTAGATCATTATTGGTCCTTTCTACTATATGGGTATGGTCTAAGGAATGGCCCAAACCCTCATTATTGAGCATTTTAATATATGTGTTGTCTTGTTGCAATCTTTTGTTTGTTGTCTCCCTTCGTAAAGTATGATCTAGGCTCGGGTGAGGAAAACCTTGGGAGCCATACAGTTCACAAGTGTCTAATATAAAAATATTTACCAAGAGTTTTTACACATTTAAGAACTACATAGTGTGAGACTATCATGTAGCATGGCATATAGATTGGTAGGAATGTTTGTCAAGTTTTTTCTTTGGAGCAAGGATTACTTTATCAAGATGTCAACCCAACTGCATTGTCTCATTTAAGTAGAGTTTCATGGCCTTCCTACCAAATATTGACATGTTGTGGAAATAATGGCCCAAGATCTTCAAATATTCATTTTCTATGATTCTAAAATAGTCCTTTGTCCAAGATCAAACAACTAGATATGTATTCAAGTCAACCTTCAAAGCAACCCAAAGGATTCTATTGATATATAGGTTGGGGATTGAATTCGAAACCAAAATGCCAGGTATATCAATCTAACTGGTACATGTTTTTATTGCCAAATCCTTGAGCATCATACTAAAGATTACCTTGTGTCAAAGGGATCTTGGTTAGTTTGTAAAGAGGGGGTGTTTCATACCCCCACTAGAGACACATTATCATTAAAACTTATAATAATGTCAAACCAACTTGGAAAAATCTTAGGGTGGTTAACCCAAAGAAAGCAACTACTATCAAGGCAAAGGTGGAGAAGTTACTCCACATTGGCTTCATATATAATGTCCCATTAACGAAATGGGTATCCAATCATATTCCAATTGATAAGAAATAAGGTACAATTCAAGTTTGTACTAATTTTAGTGATTTGAACAATGCTTTTCCTAAGACAACTATCCTACCCCATTCATTGATCATACTATCGATGAGTGTACTGGAAACATTATTTTTCCTTTTATGGATGGTTTTTTCAGATATAGCTATATCCATATTCTTCCTAACAAACAACATAAAACTAATTTTATCAATCCTTGGGGCGCATTTTCTTACCTCAAGATGTCATTTGGTCTTAGAAATTTGGAGCCACATTTCATCGAGCTATGTGCTACGTTCTCACAGCCTTATGCACATTGTCAAGGCTTATCTATATAACTTAGATGCTCGCTCTCGATAGCATATAGAACATCCATCGCATATATGGGTAGTTTTTTAATGTTGACATTACTATAACATTTGATTAAACCCACACAAATGTATCTTTTGTATGGCTTCCAATCGACTACTTGGGTTCATTCTATCCAAGTGTGGGATCATGGTTGATCCCTTTTAGGTGGAAGAGATAATTCAATTGCCTCTCCCACATACCATTAGACAACTACAAAGTTTGTAAGGGAAATAAATCTTCTTACAAAGGTTCATAGATAACCATGCAAATATTATGAAAGTTTTTCTGCACCAGTTGAAACAAGGGATCCCATTTATTTGGGACAATCAATCCCAATGATTGTTTGATGCCTCGAAAAACACTAATGTGTCTACTCCTTTGTTGTGTCCTTTGAAATATAATAAGGATGCTTTGTTATACCTCACAACATCAGAGTCAACCATTGGCATTGTCCAAATCCAAGAAGACAAATCACAACAAGAACACATGATATACTACCTAGGGACTCATCGATCCTGAGGTAATATATTCCCACATCAAGAAATTGGCATTAGCTTCAATGCATGCTATCCAAAGACTTATACATTACATTCTTCTTATATGCATGTTTTTTTGGCAGGCTTCAATCCTATGCAACTTATTCTAACCTAACGCATAATCAAGGGCAAATATTCAAAATGGAACTTCATCCTTCAAGAGTTTGATTTAGAGTTTTCCGCATCCAAATCCAAGAATTCCTTAGCCTTTATTGAGTTGATGTCTGAGCCACCTAGATATAAGGAGGATGATGTAGTAGACGAGTCCTTAGTGGATGAGTCTTTATTCCTCATTGCCTCTTCAAACCCTTGGTATAGAGATGTCCTGGTATATCTTCAGACTTAGTGGAGCCCTTCTCACTTATTGCATGATGAATAATGTTGGATTTACCACCATGCCAAGAACTATTTGATTAACAGAGACACTTTGTATATATGAAGAATTGATTTGATATTACACCATGGTGTAAACCATATGGAAGTTGAGAAGGTTCTAAATTATTACCATGCTAGATCATGTGGTGGTCATCTTTATATCATGGATACAACCTAGAAAATCCTACACACAAGTTACTTTTGGCCCTCCATCTTCAAATGTTGCATTAAAGCAAAAAAAGTGCCACCCTCGTCAAGTGTTTACTAAGGAAATGCATGATCCCCTTACTCCTCTTCACCTTATAGTTATTATCATCCCCTTTGCAAAGTGGGCAATCAATTTCATGATGTGTAAACCATCCTCAGTGAATGGTCACCATTACATTATAGTGGTAATCAACTACTTCACTAAGTGGGCCATGGCCAACTCAACTAATGACAATGCTACAATGACACTTTTCATATTTAATCACATAATCACTTGGTTTGGTGTCCCTATAGAAATTCTCTTGGATCATGGATATCATTTATAGAATTACATGATGTCATAATTAACTGATAAGATGGGTTTTTGGAAAGATAATTATTTTCCTTATTATCCGTAGTCCAATATCCAAGTCGAATTTGTGAACAAAGTTTGAAAACTATGTTGTAGAGTATAATGAACAAAAATAAAAACAACTGGCACTTTATTCTTGTTTTAATCTACATGCTTACCGAACTTTAGTGAAAAATGCTATAGGATTTACATATTTCCATCCTATTCATGGGATGGAAGTAGTGTTATTGATTGAATGTGAAATACCTTCATTAAAACTAGCAATCAAATTCCTTAATACCTCAGATGAAGAAGAATGTCTCATATACTTAGAACAAATTAATCATCACCATTGAGATGCAAAAATAGCTAATGAGACTCATAAGAAACATGTCAAAGTGCAATATGGCAAGGGTGTTCATCCTTGAATATTAGTTGAAGGTGACTTAGTCTTGGTTTATGACCAATATTATGATAAATTAGGGGCAAAAAAATGTGAACCTATATGGAATGGGCCTTACATTGTGATTCACACATTGTTAAAGAGGGCATATGAGTTAGTTAACTATGAAGGGTTTTCTTTGTTGAAGCCTTGCAATGGGATCTACATAAATAAGTAGTATGCATGAAGCATTCATGATTTATGATTCCATGTAACATGTTGTACTCTAAAATTTGTATTTTAGAAAGTATTATTCTTTTTCAATTTCGTTTCTTTGTTTAGGTAGTTACTTATCATGACTTGGACTTACCTTTATAAATGGAAATCGTTGCCCCTTTCTACATGGGGTTCACAAATGGCACCAAATGTCACACTTTGAACATTACTTTTGTTTCATGGGTGATTTATTCACCCACGCCAGATTTTGAATTCGTGTCGTGTTTGTCTTGGTCCCGCAAACAATAATGTTGTCAAGTATAATGTCATTATCCAACTTCTCACAAATGATATCATTATTGTCATTTGACACATCACCATCTATTTGGTCTCAATTAAATAGTGTTTACCAGGTTCGTGATCCTTGCCTTTGTAATAAGTTTTTAAGTGTACATCTTCTTTAACGACAATTTGAACTTATCACAAACATTCACATTCTAAGAATATTTAATGCATCGAATGATTCTTTAGCTAAAAATATCATTAATTGGCATCTCTTACATTAAATATATGAATCATAAAGCATGTAAGTAAAAGTAAAAGAAAAACCATAACATTTAAATGCACACACCATTTGAAGTTTTATAAGCACAGCCTATGAAATCATGTGTGTGTACCATCATGTCTATACAAAACATAAATATACAATGTCTATCTACACCATTAGGCTATCTAGCTTCTCATAGATACATAAGTTAAGTACAAAAAATAGGAGAGTTGACCTATGATATAATTGTTAGATGCACCTACATGTATACCATGGTAGCACACCATAGTGGTTTCTACCCACCTATTAACAAGATGTAATTCCCTTCTTTTTAACAATATGGGTTCTAGGCTCAATACAAGGTACCCATTAGACCTTGCACTATTTGTTGCGGGGAATCCATCCAGATTCTATCATGGTAGCCATTAGTGTTATGAATGTATTCTAAGATATCTAAATGTAGTATGCAAATCTATGCACAACTAATCATATATGTAGTATGCAAAACTTTCATGTCTGTCCTAGGACAATGGGAGAAAGGATAAAGTATGAAACACGAAAATCAAATATACTTTCAATATGATATCAACAAATAAGATTATTGTGATTAGCTATAAAAATAATATCACATAACCAATTGCTGAAAATAGTCTTTAATTACTAATCATTTAAATTCAATGTTCATAAAGCTATAACCAAAATTATTAAAAAATAAAAATATTATTTAAAAAATAATAATAATAATTTAAAGTATTGAAAAGCATTCTTCCAACACATTTCACGAGCAATATAGATATAAATAGTTTTGAACACAACCATCATTAAAAAACCCTCGTGTATCTCCCAAAAAGTATGGTTAGCAATGTCGTTTTATTATTATCAGTCTGCTCAAACAAAGTTTATACCAAAAAATGCACAAGCAAAAATACCCTTCTTCTCTTTTCCTCGTTAGAAAGTTTGGGTAATTGTTTTGGGAGTTACTTCTTCAAACTCTTCATTTTTCTTTTATTTATTGGAGTAAGCTAAACTGTATACCATTTGCACTTAAAATCTAGTAAGTTTTTTGGCCAAAATTCGGTGGAAATTGTTCAAATGATAGTTTTCAACGATTGGAATTGCATAATCTGGATGCCCCAAGGGCAATCGAGGATCCTGAATCTATTACTACAATAAAAATTGCAATTTTAACAATGAAAAACTCATTTTCAACAACAAATCGTGTTACCGAATTCTAACCAAAAATACCTTAAAAAAATGCAAATGATCTAGAGATTAGCCGATTAGCCAACTCCTTATTTATTTAGTCTTTTTATGACCATTCAACTTCTTTTTTCCTCACTTGGCCTATTCGACCTATTCGAATAGGGACTAGGCAAGCTTAATGATGTACATACAAATAACAATATACTTTAAATTTATTTATTTTTTTCAATAGAAAAAAGCATGACCTTGTTATTCATTGTGAATAAAAGGACATCTGAAATACATCCCTTCATAGGGGTACTGATAGTAAAAGTATTGGCATGGAACCCGCCATACACACAGCCAAATAAATAGCTGACAACTGCATACAAAAATAAAAAGGTTCAAGGGGGATCACCCATCCGAAAACATAAAAAATACCCATAAGGTTCTGTGAAAAATAGGACCACTACAAACACATTTGTTCATCAGATCTACATATCAAGAGTACAAAAATAGCACTGAGTGCCTAACAAGGAGGCCCGCTCCAATTGACAAATACCACCAGGGAAAGTGTGCCAAAAGTGAAATACAAGGAGCCTTTCTCCGACACAACATACTAAAAGAGTTGAAATGCCCCATTCATGACAGAAATGCCATTGTCAAATTCCGTGAAAGTGCCACACCCAGGAGCCAAATCAAGGGCCTCTTTTGATAAGCAATCAACGTGTTGATTGTGCTCTTGATATGTATGTCTGATGGACAAGCATAAGAAGTAATACATCAAGTGCCTAATGTCCAAACACCAGTGCCTCGTACAGGGTGAATCCAGTGAAGATTGATAGTTTTCACAGTTTATGATGACTGTTGAATCGCCAAAGATATTCAGTGACGAGATCCCCATTTCTTTTATAACTGTCAGCAAATCCCACAGATCCAGGAGCTCCGCTCTAGTGTTAATGCATTGTCCACCACCCACCACAAAACTAAAAGAAAGTGACTCGTTCAGAGCCACGAAGAAGCCTGCCCCTCCTTTTTTGTTTGTCGCTGCCCCATCAAAAAAAGCATATGGGAAAATCAATGTTGGGATAGGACCCACTATTATGGTCTTAGTTTCTTTTTTTCCACGGGATATGAATGTATGAGGTATTCCACATGTTGAATCACACTGAGCACAAAGGCCTTCTTTCCCTCAAATAAACTGAGATTGTGTCCTCTCCAAATACACCAGAGTACAAAAAGAGGGAGGTAGTTGTACTCTGTGTGAAGAGAGTATTTTTTAAACCAGCGCTCCAAAACTGTACTGAGAGAGAAATCCAGAGACATAGGCTCGTAATGGTAACGTCCACATAGAATTTCATGAATAGATCTGATGAAGGAACACTAAATGAACAAGTGATGTACAGAATCCTCACCTGTGTTGCACAGTACATAGACACCCAGACCGATCCATCCCTTTTTTTTAAGGTTTTCCCAAGTTAATACTCTATTCTCAACTGCTAGCCATAAGAAGCACCGGATCTTTAAGGGTGTCGTGTAGCACCAAATGTTGACAGAAACCTCATCACAAATCATACTAGGGTAAGTTTTGTCAATCAAATCATATACCCAGGCAGCCGAGACATGCCCATAGTTCTTGTTGTGTGACCACAACAGTGAGTCAGCTGAGAGGTTTAGGCGTATTCTGCCATGCTCAAGGCCTTTTGTATATTCCTCCCAGGCAACTTTCCAGGATCCTCCTAGATCCAGGTCCTCTGCAGTATACCAATACTCATGAGACCCCGACAAAGTATTGTGATCCTGATGCAGAGTGGATATGCCATAGTCCAACAGGTAATCACGAAGATCAAGAGAGAGAAATGGGTTTGAATTAGAGCTGATAATCGGATCAGTCCCGGTAAGAATGTCCTGGCCATTACCTACCTGCCAAGCCAAGTGAGAGTATTAAGGAACCCATTCCAGAATATGGAAGTGCCTCGTATAGAATAATGTTTATTTCTGAGCCACGAGACCACCATTCTATTTTTTAAGTATTTTGTAAAGACCACTTGATGCCAGATGCATGAGCCATGAAGAACTAGCCAAAGGATTTTAAGTCTCATAGAAATATTGAACCAAACCAGATTTTTAACACCCCATCCACTAGAGTCAGTAGGCCTGGAAAGGTTCTGCCAGTCCATAAGATGAAATCTTTTTTTCGCCTATAGAGCCCCAGAGGAAGGAAAATATATGCTTCCTGAGCCTGTCGAGACCAGATTTAGGAATGGGTGTTAGAGCCAACCAGTAAATTGTCATGCTGATCAGGACTGCTTGAATCAAAAATAGTCTGCCTCCTAGAGAAAGGAGCTTGTGTGTCCAGTGCTGAATTTTCCTTTCAAAGTTTTTAACCAACCATAACCAATCTTTTACTTCATATCCAAGGGGCTTGATAAAGTATCCTAAATACTTGAAGCCACTAGTGACATGCTCCATCTTATAGGGCATAGTAAGTGAGATACTGTGCAAGGTTCTCGCCTCCACATTATTAAAGAGAAACGTAGACTTGTCCAAGCTGATGCACATGCCTAAGGCCTGGCAGAAAGTTTCCAAGATAACCTCAAAATCCAACCATTCTTCTATAGTTCCCGAACTGAAGAGGATGACATTGTCCAAAAACAGGAGATGTGTAAGAGCCAGAGAAGACGAGATCTTAATACCTCTGATCAAGCCCTTTGATCTAGCATCTTTTATCAATAAGCTGAGACCCTCTGTAACAAGAGTGAACAAGAGAGGGAAAATGGGAATCCTTGCCTAATACCCCTCAAGACAGAGAATAATTTAGAGGGAGTTCCATTGACCAACACAACAAAGTTTGTTGAATATAGACAACCCATAATCCAATTAACACCCATCGGAGGGACCCCTATCTATAACAGGATAGGTTTGAGATAAGACCAATTAACCCTATAAATGATTTAACCAAATCAAGTTTAAGGATGAGTACACTTTTATTTTTCGTCTTGACTGTATGTAATACCTCCTATGCGATACCAATGGGCTCAACTATCTGCTTATTCTTGAGAAACCAAAACTGCTCCAGTGAAATGGCCTTATCAAAGTGAGGCTTAATCCTTAGGGTAATGATATTAGAGATGAGTTTATACACAAGGTTACAAAAGGAGATGGGTCGATAATCAGCAAAGGTAACTGGTTTGTATTTTTTGGGAATCAAGGCAAGGAAGGTCGAGTTCAAGGAAGGTGTGACCCTTCCTGCCAATATGGAGCATTTAACCGAATTCAAGAGATCCCCCCCAATAAAGTCCAAAAACTCAATGTAGAATTCCATAGGACAACCATATGGACTAGTACTTTTGTCCTTCTTAAAAGACTTTAATGCCCCTTCAATTTCCCCCAAAGTGACCTCCGTAATGAGACCATTAGCCTCTTCTCTAGAGAGAAAGGATGGAATAAGTTGTATGACCTTGAGTTGAGCCATAATACTAGACTGATTGTCATCACTGAAAATCTTCGAGAAATGTCTGATCCCCAAATCCTTGAGGCTGCCTTCATCTTCTACCAGATTTCCCTCTTCATCTTTTAGTTCCTAAATAGCATTTTGATTCCTATGAGTTGATGCAATAGAGTGGAAATATTCCGTGTTTGCATCACCCATTGATGCCCAGGAGGTTTTACTCTTGAGCTTCCAGGTTAAAAGCTCACGATCAGTCAAAAATTTATTTTTAATTCTAAGTTCCAGTAAAGCCTTCTGATCATCCTGAGAAAGTATGCCAGAGGTAGTGGATGTCACGAGGTCCCTAATCGCCATGTCCAGAAGGAGTGGGTTCTTTTCCATCACAGAAGTTTTATTCTTTATACATACCTTTACCTCGCTCTTAAGCATTCTGAGCTTATGTGCTAAAATATCCATGTTGTCAACAAATTCTAAGGGTTGCAGCAAGGGCCATACCTTCTTAACCATCTGTGTGAAATCCTGATCCAGGATCCAAGCCCAATTAAACTTATAGGGGTAGTTATGTTTTCTGTCAGCCAACATCCATTCTAGACAGACAAGATAGTGATCAGATATATCAGAAGGTAAAGCCCAAACTCTGTGTCTATGTAGTTTAGAGACCATACAAGATGAGATCAAGAACTGATCAATCCCTTTACTGATCCCTTCATCACCTGTCCTACCATTTCTCTAGGTATGTCCTGCACATGTAGGCGCAATATCCACTAGGTCATAAGAAGAAAAGAGTTGATTAAAATAATGGCCCAGAGGATCCAGTAAAGCTTTTTTCCCCCAAACATCGGCTGCATTTAGGGTTAAGTTTAAATCACCAGTAAGGATCGAGTTAGGGGAACTAAGAAACCCTTCGTTCATGACATTTTTCCTGAAAATATCTCGGTAACGATTGGGTGCATAATAATTGAGGATCATTAGGGGAGAGCGTGAGCCCCGTAACCTAGCCTTAACAAGGATACCAACCACGGTTTCATATGCCCTACATCTGACCGCAAGTGGATTCCATCCAGTAAGTAATCTCCCCAAAAGGCCCACTGCATATGTAGCGCATAATTCCCAATTGGGCATAATTTTGGAGAATGCAAGGAGAGCTAGGTACACACTGCACACAGTTTCTTGAAATAAAATCAAATCCGGATCTAAAGAGAGGAGAAGAGTCTGGAGGCCCCTTTTTTTGGCCGAGCCTCCCAAGCCACGTACATTGAGAGTTACAATCTTCATTAAGAGGCATCTAGTAGAGGTAACGACGCTCTAAGTCCCCACGGAAGATTGCCAGAGAAGCCTCTCGCAACATTTTTGATACACATAAACAGTGGGGTGTAGGACTGTGAACCTGTGTCCACCTCTCCCCCAAAACCAAGTTTTTCTTTTCTTTTTCCTAACAATGACATTTGCAAATCTGATGGAATCAAGTGGCAGAGTGGAGGGAGAAATGGGAGTTTTTGCCAAAAAGATGTTAAGGGACTTCAAAAGATTTGGATCTAAGAAGGAGGGCGATGAGCAAGAGCTGTGATGAGTGTGATCTGACTGAACCAAAGGGTTTGCACTAGTAAGGGGTGGGAAGTCCTCCGAAGCAAAAAGAGGGGTAAACTCCATAGTAATAGGAGAATCTGAGCTCGAAAGGGACTAATCCCCCAACAGAGGAGCCCTCGAGATGGTGGGAGACGTTATAGGCAGTGTCTCAGTGGAGATAATCTAGAGAGAGCCAGAAAGTTGAGTCTGGCATGGAGACTTACAAAGGAATGCACCAACCTCTAAATCATGAATAGCCATAAGATCCAAATCTGAAACTTCGCCAAACAAAGATAGAGCTTGTGAATATTTACCTTTCTTAGGATGAGCCAGAGTACAAAGGGTCATTTTCGTTGTCTGCGACTCGTCCCAGAGCATAGGTGAAGGCGACCTATCACGGTTCGAGGGTATAGACCCATGTAGAAGGAGGGGACATGCTCAACGCAAGTGACCAACATCACGACATCTACTGCAGCAAAAAGGCACATTCAGGTAATCTAGGCACTGACAGAAGAGTCATTTTTTGCGCAGTATTTCAACCTCAGCCGGAAAACCTAAAGATATATCAAGCTCCACAAGGACCTTCGCCATCCGCTTGTCATAGATGAGATGGAAGTCCTCCTCGACTGCGACGAACCTGCCAATAGTATTTGTGATACCCTATAGTATCCCATGGCTCCAGAGAGGGAATGGAAACTTGGGTAGTAAAACCCAGAGATGACGCTTCGTCACTCTTTCCTGCAGAGGATCAAAGTGGACATGCCATCGCCCAAGGACCAGTGACCCTTTTCCAATCTTCTAGAGAGAGTCCAAGATGGAAGTAGCATGTTCATCCTCCAAAAACACAAAGACAATCCACCGCTTTGTAAGCAGGCTGATAGTGGAAATTTAAGTGAGTATGGGCTTCCAATGCTCGGTCGCCCATGCAACCCAATCTTGGTTACCCATGTGACAGTATTCAAGTATTCCAATAAGTGCCCAAGTGCAGAGAGTCTCAACCCGATCCATATAAATGTCATGCCCCAGTACATAGCGGTACTTACCCTCCTGAAATTTTATACCCTTAACTTTCCTCTTCCTGCGCTAGTGAGAAAGACCCCTCAGTGAGTCCGATTTCTGCTCCATAGCAACTTCAAGCACCAATGTCATCGGGTGTAGTGTGACAGGTGTCAGGGTAAGACCTGCCAAGTGGCCTACCGACCTAAAGCCAACAAAAACAAGAACCCCAAAAGAGCACAAGGAGCCCGCACCCCTCAAGCATGACCCGTGGACAGAACCATGCTTAACAGTCCAAAGAAAGGGAAAACCCACACCAAAATACCACTATACCAACCAACAAGGAAAAACATAGACCCCAATGCAGACACCAAGAAGAAGCTACAGGGTATTGAAGAGAAGCCAACAACAGAACAAAGGACAAGACTAGGTTCGAACCCCAATAAAGGTGAAAAGTCGCTCCCTCAAGAGCTTAGCACTAGGAGCCAAGGTTAAACCCCCATATCACCTCGCAGATTAAAAAAGGAGCCCGCAGACCCCGAGAGCGTCTAGAGGACAAGAAGAGCACCCAAACAACACAAAACCAACCGTCGGGACAAGGAATAAGCGTTAGGGTAAAGGAGAGCACCCAAACAACAGAGCTAAGGACAATTTCTAGGGTCAAACCCCGACAAAGCTGTAAGAGCCATTCCCCAAAGATCAAGAGAAGAAACAAAATCCCAAGAGACTGCGAGCCAAGGTCAAACCCTCTGACGACCCCGCAAATAAAAATAATTCACATCAACTCAAGTGACAGAAAGGGAGGAATGATAACACACAATATTCATTCCTGCAAAGCACGACACAGACCGATAGTGTACCCAACATCCCTGGGACGACATAAATCCCATGCAACCGCAAAAAAAGAAGCTACCCAAAACCGAAACCTGGCACGCCACACAGAGACCAAACAGAGCCAAGAAGGAGCAGACGGCAAAAAACAAACAAAAATGGGGTTATTCCCACTTTTTAGTTCATGGTTGGTACTAGTCCCCCAGGTTAGGGGTGGAACTCCATGAGGTAACCGTCTGGTGAGTAAAACAACAGTACAACTACCGAATATAGACAAGCAGAGGGCCAAGGAGTGAAAGGAAAAAAAACCAAAGTAACGAATATAAGACCTACCAGGAGCATCATAAAACTGACTCGTAGAGCCCAACTACTAAGCAGTAAGTCTTCCGTGGAAGGGTAAGAAAGGACTATGTTTAACGCTGCCCTGAAAAATGGTTCCATGACCACAAACCAAACCCTCCAAACCCTCTAAACCCTCCAAAACCTCCATCCTATTTAAGTGGGTGGTGAGCCCCTTTTTGTCATCTATGTCTTCCACATGTTATGATACGTGGAGATTTCCTTAAGTGTGTGAGAATGCAGGGTCTCAAAGGTGACCTCATGATCAATCACATAATGTGATATGGCTATAAGATTCTTTTGCATGGGCACATTGTATGATTTTATGAGGATGGCATCCTTGGATAACTTTGCCTCAAACTGCATCAAAATTTCAATAGTCACATTTGATATAGATTCAATATCCAATTTCTTTTCTTAATTTATGTTTGTCAAATTTGTGTTCCTTTATTTTATTGATTTTGCATTATCCTAGTCTAATGAAGGAAAATGGCAAAGTTATATGACTTTCTTAATATTTTAAGAGATATGTTGACATTTATTTAGAGTTGTACATATATCCTTCTTGAGAGTAGCAGGGGATTTCATAGTGTTGGCTATGGCTTTGTAATTTTTCTTAACTTCCTATGCATTTATTCTAAGAAATTTTGTGGGTGTATCTGTTATTTTTTACGCTATTTAATGATACTCTCAAGACAACTTTGAGTTGTTTCTGACTTGATTCTTTAATCTCTCATCTACTCCATTCTTTATTCTTTAATCTCTCTTCTACTCCATTATGTATTTTGACCGAGCTATTGTGTTTTGTAACATCTAGACTTTCCTCCACTCTTGCAGTTGTCACTGATAATTATCCAAATCACTCTATAAGTTTCATGCACATGTTCTGAATTCCATTAGGCTTACCTTTTCTACATGAAGATTTTCATTCTCTCCTTGCAAAATATAGTAATTATTTTGCAATATCATCACCTTAGCTATCAAAGTGTTTATTTAACTTTTATGACCTTTGATTTCCTTGGCCATATTAGCAACGTTGAATTACGTATCCATAGTGTTGGCCACACTTTCTAAGGGCATTTATTTTGGATCTCTCCCTATTTGAGTGAAAACTAGGACCTTTGTGGGTAACTTCCATGGCCAGTTGCTCAAACAATTAGTATCTTGTGAATCCCCATCAATGTTTGTTTGGTTTTGTTGACAAATATATAGGAACTCAGTGAGGCCATTGATTCCTTCTTACATGGTGTAAAATGCTAGAAACTAAGTCATAAAAGCGAGAAGTGTCCTCCTATGATTTGGATAGTGGGAGTGTTGATTTCAGTTGGCATTGTATTTAGAGTCTTTGGATAATTTGTGATGCATCCTCCTTCTAATCTTATTCCTCTCTTTGATATTCTTCTTGAATCTTTAACATTTCTTCTTAAGTAATCCTCTCTGCTTCTCGTTCCTCTTCTTGCTTCTTGGCAGCTTCTTCTCTTCTCTTAGCTTCCCACTTTACCTTTTCTCATTTTACCTTGGAAATAATTTGCATCCCTTTTCCCCTTTCCTACCCTTTTTGTTAGCACCTCCAATGAGCAAAATCTTCTATAAACCTCCTCATCCTAGAATACTTTGAGAGTGTAAAGGTAGTTAAACTTACATGAGTGACAATTCCTCTTTACCACTTTGAGTGAACCATTTCTACTTAAGTTATTGGAACTAAAGTGAAAAGAGCTCAGATCCATCCCTCCTTAACACGAATCTTTAACATATTCTATGTTTTAGTTCACAACAAACATAGGTAGTAGAGGCCATAGAGATTTCTTTCTTGATGACAATGTTGGCCCAATCTCATTGATATATGTTTGGTATGGGATCTCCATCGGTACCATACCCGAGGAGGATGAGAGGTGGTTGAGAACACCCATATATTCTCGTATATGAATTGTATTTTGCAAGATACCAATCACTTAGATCAATTATAGCCTCAAATGTAGCATAAGACATGCAATTTGTTGGTTATTGATGGATTACTCCATATAGGGACCTTATGGACTCCTCACATATCTTTTCATAGATGCTCATATACTTGTGTTCCCATAGTAGTTTGTATTATAGATGAATGTCTAGCTCAGTAGGTTGTCATGCCCATCCTATCCCCTAAAACAAGTGCACGACACATATCACTTCTAATATATATGATGACATGTAAAATTCAATAGTCTACCTTGGTGGTGGGTTCCTTGTAGCTACGACAACTTGATTCAAGTTAGAAAATAAGATGGATCCCTAGTTGAAGGTGTATCCATGGGTGACCACAATATTTAGTACACGTATCCATGCTTCATAGAACATAGAGGCATATTATTCCCCAAATATCCTATAAAAGAACATCATGTCATCTAGTAAGGGGGCCTTAGACTCTTTGTAGGATAGGGACCACCCTCCCCCCTAGACTTGAACCTTTTATTTCCCGCTGACCATCTTCTCATGCATACATGGATATCTAATTGTACTTGGGCGATCCAATCTTATGTTAGGTTCACCTTCGTTGTTGGGAGCTTGCAATGGATATCCAAGTTAAATGGTAGGAAGGATACAATGACTTTGTACTCATTTGAATTAGTAGTGAAACGATCTTCAATGTTCACTCTTAGCAATATCCAGGAAATTATCTCAATGCATGGAAATATGGTTGTCCTATTTTCCACCCCATGAAGCTCTGATATTTAAATATTGTCATAAACCCCCATGTCGTCTATGTATTTGACTGGGATATTTGGATAATTTTCATTTTTGAAGATCCCAATGGTTTCACCCTACTTGAATGAAGGCTCTACTTTAGTATCACTACCTGTGTCCCCAAATTGTGTGTTAACAATCATTTATCATGATGAGGATAATTCTTGCACTACCTTTCCCTTTATCTTGGTACACATGTAATCCATGTTGTTATCTTATGGCTCAATACTATCATCATCATAACTACTTAATGTAATTAGAAAACATAATAAAATCATAATATCATATCTAGGAAATGATAACACACCAAACATTCACTCAGGAAACTTTATAATTTGTTAAGGCTTTCCCTCCCAAGAAGAAGACAAGAAAAACATATCCTTATAGTATCAATAGAAACATTTAGTGTTGGGAGAGATATCCCCATTTGGGTGTGGTACATCATAGCAAGGGTTTTTTTAGAGGGGAGGCCATGGAGCATTTCAATTTGGGTGCAACATATCATGGGTAACAATTGACTTTAGAGTGTCATTAGTTCAATAGATTTAAGCATGTAATTGTTGAAATTTGATAAGTCATATCCAAAGGTAAGGGAATTGAATTCAATGGGAAAGGAGGGGTGATAGTATGAAATAGAAAAGAGGAGAACGATGATTGAGGGAATTATTTCTTTGTCGGCTAGAATTCCATTCCCACGTATATTTTTTTTAATCGTTTGAAAGAAACCCTAGATTTTAAATTGAAACAAAGTGGGTGGAATAACTATGGTTGTTTGAGTAATCTCGTGGTAAGGAATGTGGTGAATTCCCCTTGGGTGATGTGGAAAAAAATGATTTAGCATTTTAACTTTAACCCACAATTAACCATAAACTAAATCATTATATGAGATATCAACTAATCAGCTAAGGTGGAAAGAGGTCCGTGACTTGACGAGCGGGTAGGTGTCCGCAAATGATATGGGAAATACAAATGATCGTTGATGGTAGAAATTAATTGAGTTAAATTTATGGATATTCTCCTTGGAAACACATAATACAAACAATGTACCTAACGATCATTGCTTTGTTTTTAAAAGAAAGGTGCACATGTGATCTTTCACACTTGTTATTTCCCCACCTTTTTATTCTTCCTTGTGTCTCGTTACCTCCTATCATAGTACATGGTGTTATTGTATCAGTGAGAAAAGGGTTTCTAAGACTGGAGTGAATTGTAGCACATCAATGAGAAATTTATTTTCCTCATTGATATGTCATCAAGGAAAATATATCCCAGGGGTGAAGTTTGTCAGAGGGATAATGAATTTTTCAAATCGATGTATTGGTGATAAAAATACTTTTCATCGTCAATACATCAATAAGATAAAATTATTTTGAGGCTGATAATGTTGGAAAGAAAAGAGTTTTCAATGTTATTTTCATTGGGTGTAAAAGTTATGAGTTGAAGCAAGGCAATGAGAAAATCATCCAATGTAAAAAATGGCAAGGAAATTGATTATTTCTTGCAATGTAATGCCGAGGAAAAATAATTTTCTTTCCAATTTATTGAAAAGGAAAAGTCTTTTATATGATGATATATCAACGAGAAAAATATTTTTTGGGAGTGATACATCATTAAGAAAAATCCATTTGTTTAGTGATGTATTGGCAAAACAATGTTTTTGAGAGTGGAAGGTTGCAAAGGAAAAGAGGTTTGAGGAGTGATTTTGAAAAAGTTTCTAGTTGTTTATACTTTTTCCAATACCACTTCAAAGGTTTGAAGGAATCGATGAATTTTGAAAGTTCACGAGGATAACTCAAGGAATGAACACAAGCATTGGGAGTCTAGTTCGGAATTCTTCATCTTAATTCCTTTATACTCAAAAGGACTATAAAGGTTTGCAATTTGTCCAATAGAAATAGCATCAAATTCATAGAAGTATCCTTGGTAATTCAATGCATGTAACATGATAGAATATATTAGGGGTGTAATGATGAAACCATTGGGGATGTACCCTTCTAAACAATGATACGACAACTACTAAAAGAACTACTCGATAAAAAACATACCAACCATTTGTGGGACACAATCAAGCTAAATTTGGAGAAACATAGTTGAGGGAGAGTACATTTGTTCATTGATCCCTAATCCAAAAATAAAAGTGGGGAATCAAGTCAAATTACTTGGGGGATTGTCGAGTGCTCAATAAATGGTGACACATTCAGAGAATATAGAATATCCATTGTTAGAGTTGTGTGAAAACTTTGAAGTGTAAAGACATCATATTGCTTTTCCAATCACAAGGGCGTTTAATAGGTCATGGATCCTTATGAACTTGTTTTATGAGATGGTCAATAATCATTCTGATGCATCCATTTTGAGAAACCTCATCCATTGTACTAAAGAGATATTATAATGATGTTTTATTTTGCAGAGCACGAATCAATAATCTAGGTTATAGTCTAGGTCATAGGGTTTGGTATATTTGGGATTAACATATGATCACCAAGCACCATTTGATATCCCTGAGGTGTTTCTCCACTAGCCATGAGTGTCCATAGTCTCGATGGAATCACAACAATGTCATAAACATTCCCCACTATCAATGAGCATCCATACACCTGGGGGAGTTATTTGTGTATCTCTTTTATAACTAAACTTCCTTTCCTAACTTTTGCACTTAATTGGTTGTTCACGACTGAAAAATGAATGGGTGAAGAAGTGGATTTGTATTAGTTGATGGGGTATTTTCCTTCTATTTGAATTTAAGCCAATCCTTTTAGTTTCTAGACATTTTGCAAGTCCCTTTATCTTTTTTACCCTCGCACTTTGACCTTTTCAACCTTTTCATGATGAGATTTCTTAATGTGAGTGTGAGCAGATCCCTATAGCACATCAAATCTGTTTTCTAATTGGTTCCAAGGGTGATCACAAGTATATTCTAGGAGTGTTCCTATTCCAACCACTATTGCTATATTCTCATTGTTCTCGGGACTCGTAACTTGTATCTTTATCCCTTCCAACCAATTTCAGGTATCAACACACAAGAGTAAAACTTTCACTCTAGGCATTGTTGATGTTTATGTAGAATCAAAATATATTCTTAAGAAGTCCCATAGAAAGTGGAAAGAAATGAAGAGCACAACTAACCCAATGAAATGGGTAAATTGACCCTAGAAGTCAAAATGACAAGTTTTCTTGGAAAATAAATTAAAGATAAATTAAAGAATAAATAAAAGTAAAGCTAGCCTAATTGTGGAAACTTCTAGTGAAAAGAAGAATATAAACAAAGTGTAACCTCATTTTATCATCAAGGAAGCACATCTCTCTCTCTCTCTCTCTCTCAAGTGGTGCACACTTCTCTAGGAGGACAAGTGAGGAATACAAGAAGCATAATCTTTGGGGCTCTCTCTCTCTCTCTCTCTCTCTCTCTCTCTCTCTCTCTCAAGTGGTGCACACTTCGCTAGGAGGACAAGTGAGGGATACATGAAGCATAATCTTTGGGGCTATCTTACTCTCTCTCTCTCTCTCTCTCTCTCTCTTGACACCCCTACTTGTAGGTAATTTTGTATATTCTTGTATATCATTATTTTGTTTTTGTAACTAGTGCCAAGCACTAGATTTGACATTGTATCTTATTGAAGAATCTTATCTAGAGAAGTTGTTTGGTTTTTCCCTATAGAGGGTTTTCCCAAGGTAAACATTATGTCTATTGTGGATGTGTTTCTTTCAGTGATCCTTATATGCATGCAATTTATGTTTATGTTATAGAATATTGTTAAAAAGTTAAAAACATCTTATTTCTAAGAAAAATCAACATGGTATTAGAGGTGTTTTGAAAGAGGCCATTATGTAGTCTGAAAAAGCAATATGAAAAAGCAGATCTGAAAAAGCATCCCAAAAAAAGTAGTCCAAAAAAGTAGTTAGAAAAGCAGATCCGAAAAAGTGGTCCAAAAATATAGATTCAAAAAAGAAGATTCGAAAAAAGCACCCCAAAAAATCCTTCAAACAAACCAGTTAAAAAAAACAGCTTTGAAAAAGCAGATCCAGAAGAGTAGGAACCTAGTTCCAGAAAATTTTTGGGGTTTCTCAAGTCCTAGGCATTATATGTCAACCAATCTAAGGGTTGAGGATAGATTGGACGGAGCAGATAACTTCAGATCAAAGGAAGCATCATGCTCATATGGTGGATGATGATGAGCCTACTTCATACAAGAAGTCAAAGGAGACATCAGATGAAAAATTTGTCCTTTAAAGTACTATCACTCAAGGGAGTGTTGTTTGGATAGTAGTGTTTATAAGCACTTGAGTGTTAAGGATAGTTAAAGAGTAGGAGAAGCCTCCTATTAGCTAGATTTAGGTGAAGCATAATGAAATTTGCAAATAATGCCAAGGGATATTTCCCAAACTATGAAGATAGATACAAGGTGATCTTGGATCTAATACATCCAGAAAACATGAGGACCAAGGATGAAGTTTTTCAGCAAGTTCCAGGAATTTAGGACTTGATCAAAGTTCCTCAACCTTGGTTATCTCTGCTAGGAGGCATGGATCAAGAGCAGTGTAACCAAACAAGCAAAGAAAAATATTTAATTTTTTGTGAAATAAGTGTTATTTATTTAAATTGAAATGTTATCTTATTGATAAGTAGCATAACTATTTTATTGATGGATAGTACACTGGATATAGGTTAACCCTCATGGACATTTATGTCAGGTCCACTATGGAGGCTGTGAAAGTAATGATCAGTGACTGAGATTTACCCATGTGTTATGGTTAGAAGTATCTAGTATGAAAGTTCTGCTCATATCAAGTGTTCTCACTAGATAATGGAGGACAAGATTCCTAAAGATGGGACCCTCATAAAATAATAGTACACTAAGACTTCAAAGGTTTATAGAATATACATCCCCAGACAAAGAGATAAAGATCACAAATGATTTCACCTTTGATGAAGATACAACCTTCAGTGAATCCTGGAAGTCTCACATGGATGAGGACAGAAAAGGAGCATGAGGATCGAAAAGATGTAGTGTAAATAACTCTACAAGATTAAGCATGTTGCAGATGGAAACATAAATATATACAAATCATTATTTGTTGCTAGAGGATTCTCTCGGAAAGAGGGAGTAGATTATGACAAGACATTTTCTCCAATGTCCATACACACTTTTATCTCCATAACTTCCATGCTAGGATGGAAATTACAACAAATGGATGTCAATATCGCCTTCTTGAATTGTGAAATTGAAGAAGAAGTGTATATCGAGCAACCTCTAGGATTTGATACTCTTGACAGAGAATCACATGTGTGTAGATTGAATAAGGCTTTGTATGGGATTAAGCAAGCACCCGGGGCATGGTATTCCAAGATAGACGATTTTCTTATGATATTGGGTTTTATCATGACTTAAGCAAATCTTGACCTTTCCTACAAGGTTGTGGATGGAAAGCCAATGATATTACTAATGTATGTAGATGACATGTTTCTCACAGGGGACAAGAAGCTCATAGATGAGTGCAAGAGGGAGATTGCACCAAAATATGAAATGAAGGATCTAGGTATGATGCATTACTTCTTGGGATTATAAGTGTGGCATAAACCAGATCAAATTTTCCTTAGTAAAGGAAAATACATAATAGAGATTCGAAAGAGAGTTAGGATGATGGACTGTAAATCCATGGCCCCACCAATGGTGACAAATCTAAAGTTGTTGAGTAACTCTTCTTAATATCTGATGGATCCCATGATGTATAGACAAAGGACTAGATCCTTGATGGGTTTGGTTAACACTAGACTGGGTATATGCTTTGCAGTCAATACATGGTAGAGTTTAGACATGCACATTAAATAGAAACAAAGCATGTTTTGAGGTACCTACATGGTACGATTTGATATGGACTCAAATATGTCTCAGACAAAGAAATAAAAATACAAGGATATATGGACTTTGATTAGGGTGAAAAGTGTAGTGGACAAGAAATAGCACATCAAAGATGTTTCTCTAGTTTGAGATCATATATGAAATCTTGATTTACTAGGAAAGTAGTCACCGGGGGCACTCAATACAACAAAGGAAGAGCATATAGCAACTAGTATTGCAAGATGAAAAGCAGCAAGGATTCAAAAGGTTGTTAATCAGTTATATCTGAGACATAATGCAAAAAGGAGCAGTGCAACTCTAGTACATATCCATGGATGAGCAGATTGTTGATATACTTACCAAGGATTTGTTTAAAGTAAAGTTTGAGTACTTATTGTAAAAGATTGGCATAGTACAAAATGACTCTGCTCTCTATGAGGGAGTGCTGATATTTATCCATAGTCAGCAATGGGTATTCATTCCCCCCCCCCCCCCCCCCCCCCCCCNGGTACATGGATTAGATAAGCCATGAAGTGGTGCATGGATTAGATAATCCATGTAATGGTACATGGATCAGATAAGTCATGAAGTAATACCTGACTTAGCTACCGGTAAGTCATGGTACATGACTTAGACAACCTACGGCTGCAGTATCTCTTGTGGAATGCACCCACATGAACAGATACATAGTCAATACCTTAGATGCCTATTAGACAATAGTTAAGGTCTCTAAGACTATTAGTGACTATAATATACTCGAGTGAGTTATAGTCAAGACTATTGGGGAATAATCAAACCTCTTAGAGGGGTCAAATAGCCATATATTTGGCTAACGGGGTACGATGGGGCAATGAAGAAGAAATAATCCACTTTAGAAGTCGTCAGGTCTTAGAGAACATCACGGAATATGGAAAGCTCATATATAACTTCTCTAGACCGTAGAATATTCCAAAATTCAACAAGAATAATTCTACTGAAAGAGAAGAATAAAAGGAAGAATAATAAAAGTCCCAAAGAATGTTGAAGAAATACTTCCAAAAGACAGGTAGTGTTGAAGATAGTGTAAGAAGAATACATTCCTCGCTAAGAGGGAGTGTTGATGTTTATGGAGCATTCAAATATATTCTTAAGAAGTCCCATAGAAAGTGGAAAGAAATGAAGAGCATAACTAACCCAATGAAATGGGTAAATTGACCCTAGAAGGAAAAATGATGAGTTAGCTTGAAAGATAAATAAATGATAAATTAAGAATAAATAAAAGTCAAGTTGACCTAACTTTGGAAACTTCTAATGAAAATAAGAACATACATAAAGTGTTTCCACACTTTTTTTTATCATCAAGCAAGCACATCTCTCTCTCTCAAGTGGCACGCACTTCTAAAAAAGGACAAGTGAGGAACACAAGAAACATAATCTTTACGACTATCTTACTATCTCTCTCTTTATTTGGGCACACCTACTCAAAGGTTATTATGTACCTTTCTTGTATAACATTATTTTGTTTCTATAACTAGTGCCAGGCACTAGATTTGACATTGCATATTATTGAAAAATATTATCTAGAGAAGTTGTTGAGATTTTCCCTAGTGAGGGTTTTCCCAGGGTAAACATTGTGTCTGTTGTGGATGTGTCTCTTTCGATGATCCTTATATGCATGCAAACTATGTTTATGTGACAGAAATGTGTTAACAACTTAAAAAAATCCAACAACTCAGAAAAATCAACAGGCACAATCATTATTTGTTGTTTATAAAAGATAAAGACATCAAACAACTATTGTTTGAAAGGAAAAATTGAAAATTAAACAACCTTAACCTATGAAAAAAATGCATACTAAACTATTGTATACAAGTCAATTGTCAAGTTAAAGAAAATAACTGAAATACCTCTTCAATATTTCCCAATCGACAGGAAGGAGATCCATACCCCCTTCCAAATTTCTTAATTGATACTTACTAGAGCCCAATTTTTCAACTACGTGATATGGACCAAACCATAAATGTTGGAACTTAGTGTGATTCCCTTAGTTGCATTGTGTTTATCACATTTCAAGATCAGGTCTCCTATCTCATACACCTTACAGGTTTCCAAATTTTAGTCAAACCATAGTTTGACTGTTTGTTGGTAAGCAGAAAAAATATTTTTATCCTTTTACCTTTCCTCCTCTAGCTACAATATGAGATTAATTCTCCCTTGGGTGTCTGGGTAATTTTGTCCTTGCGCATATTGTTTCAATTCCTATCCAAAAAGTAAGGGGATGTTCTTAACATAGGCTTAGTTGTTACTTTGTCAACCCATAAATATTTGGGTAATGCATTATTCCAGTTTCTCTAATGACCCACTACAATTTTTTTTAGCATCCTAACAATGTTCTTATCAGTGGATTTAGATACACAATTTTCCTGGGGTTTTAGTTGGTTGAGTAATGTAACTCAAGATGATCCCTCTTTCTAAGGTAAATTCAATTAACTTCAAAGAAGAGAAGCATTAAGTATTATAAAAGCTAAAGCTAATGGAATACCGAACATGGTGATAAGGTTTTGTTCAATGAAATTGATGGCGATTGCTTCATTTACCTTAACCAATGATATAGTTCCATCCCATCTCACGAAATAGGTCATGGTTTTTAGGATGTACTTATGCCGCTTTGAGGAATTTGGGTTGATTTATCCTATAATTTTTATACCCCTTTGCTCATTTCCCTATCCATCCTTTTCGGTGATCATTGTTGCCAAACAATGATAAGTGGTGAATGTATACAACATAAAATCTTTCTCTAAGTCTATACTTTGTAATGTTGGTACAATAACAGTTGCATATTTGATCTTCTCAAAGGATTCCTTTTCGACTTGAGTCCATTCAAATACAACATGCTTCTTGATAATTTTATACAAAGGTTTGATGATCTCGACAAAATAAAATACAAATCTTCTAAAAAAAGTTATTTTGTCAAAGGACTACATGGACTTCTTGCTAATTGACATCAAGAATTGAGTAATGTTTTTGTCTCTTTCTGGATTGATGAGAATCCTATCTTTAGAAACGATCTAATCCAAGATCTTGCCTTTTGTGATGGAAAACATTATTTTCTTGGGGTTTAAGAAAATGGTGTATTTCCTACTTCTTTCTAAAATATGTATGAGGTGATGGACATGATATCCTCTTTTTTTGGAGTAAATGGTGACATCATATAGGTAAACCACCACACTCTAATTTATCAGCTCCCGGAATTCTATATCCATGGCTCTGTAAAAAGTAGCTACTACATTACCAATCCAAATGGTATCCAACAATAGGAAAAGGTTCCCCATTTTGCTTGGAATATGGTCTTTAATTTGATTTATTCAACCACAATTACCTAGTTATATGCAGAGAAATCATCAAGGAGAGAAAACATCTTGAAACCTAAAACTAGTTGTAAAGTATGCTCCATCAAGGGAACATTGTAGTTGCCTTTGTATGGTGATCATCCACAAATTGTCTGTGTATGCCGATTGTTTCCCAAGATATTCACTCTCATGTTTAGTTTCTATCTCATATGAGGAGTTCTTATTCTACTTTTTCCCATCAAGAAATTGACTAACTGCCATTATAGAATGAATCCTTTGAGGGCATGTCTTTTCAAAATGGTTTGCATGATGGTAGGTGCAATAGTTATCCATCCCAACTTCATTTAAATTGAAATTTGTTAACTTTGGAGGTTTATGGATAGGTTTTATGAAAAAATGGTCTAAAAGGTCATATGTTAAAAGTATAATCTCCAACATTCCTCTTTAAATCAATATCTTGACTTGAAAATTTCTTGAGAAGGAAGATGAGATCATCAACATCGGTAGGTTCCTTGTCTCGTGTGTCCATGTTGGATCTTTTGAGGGGCTTAGGCAAGATAATCAATTTCTTAGAGGGATCTATAAATCTTGTATATTTTGCCCTAATATTTTTTTAACTTCTTTAAAATTGTCAACCAAGGAAGTTTTACTAACCCTTTTGACAAACATGGTTATTGGTGCTTGAAATTAGAAGTATATTATTCTACTAGAAAATATTCATTTATAGGAGAATTTGATAGGAATCTATTAAGGATGGTCATAAAACGTTGCTTAAAGTCCTTGATTTTTCCCATTTATCCATATTTATGGAAGTAAGTTCTTTAAATAGTGCGGTTGGGGTTGCTTGATGACTAAAATTTCCTATGAATGTCTTTTCAAATTCATCCCAACTAGAAAATGATCCCATTAGAAGGATGTAATACCAGGTGGAAGCCTTTTTTGTGAAGTGGATGGAAATAGTAAAAAACAAAATTTCCCTACTCTACATTCATTGATTTGATAGCCATATCAAAATAATAATGTGATACTCAATGGAACTATATTTACCAGGGTCAAACTTGGGGAGCATACACTCAAGCTGATTTGGTAAGTCATGGAGATGACCTACTAAATTCAAACATTGGACTTTCGATGCTAGTAACATAGGTTAATTTTGATGCATTTACATTTATAGAAATTTCTTGGTGAATTGACAGGCTCTAGCAACAAACTCATGGTCATATTCCTCGTCATAGGATCTTAAGGATTGAGAAAAAGCTTCATAGTCTGAAGGGTTTTGGGGAATTCCACTCGAAGGTTGATGGATTTCGTCCAAAGTAAGGTAATTAAATCATCAACTAAATCTACCAAAAATTGCTCAGGGGTTTGGATGAGGTTCTTGGTGGTTCTCCTTATTTTGGGAAGTAAAGGAGTGGAGGGAAATCCACCAAGATTCTTTGTGTAAGATTGAGTGGATTGACAAAATTGGTTGACAACTTGAATAGGGACAATGTGTGCCTTTTCTAATTATGTGGAAACAATGTTCTTGAAATTGGTAGCATCATGTTTGAAGGCCAACTCTAGGTTGGGGTATTTACCATGAGTGGAGATATGAATTTTATAAGGATTTCTATTGGAAGATTCAATATTATAATGAATTTATTGAGAGGGATCTCTTCCAACTATTCAAGGCCCTCCTATGCCAAAAACTATTGATATGATGGAATTCCTTTCTTGTCAATGGCAAGGATTCTCCCCAATACAAGGTCCCAGTTAGACCTTGCATTGTCTGGTGTGGGGAATCTATTTGTATTCTGTCCTGACAGCCACTATGGTTTTGAAAGTATTATAGCATATCTAAATTCATAATGAAAATGTAAGCATACCTAATCCTATATGCAATATACAAAACTATCCTACCTATCAGCTATGATATGAAACACATAATTAAGTTGTACTTTCAATATGATATGCGCAACTAATACTACCATGATTACCAATTAAGATACAACCACATGATCAATTTCTGAGAGTAGTCTTTGATTATTAGTCGGTTTAAATTCAATTTTCATGCTGATATTACCAAAACTATGGAAATATAAATAAAATAAGAAGGCATTCTTTACTAGATAGAATTAAAAGTACAAATAAAAATTCTTACAACACATTTCAGGATAAATATATGACATAAATAGTTATGAACACAACCATCATAGAAACACAATGTATATCCCAAAAATATGGAGAGAGAGAGAGACATAAATAGTTATGAACACAACCACCATAGAAACATAATGTATATCCCAAAAATATGGAGAGAGAGAGAGAGAGAGAGAGAGAGAGAGAGAGAGAGGGAGGGAGGGAGAGAG